>JAMWET010002501.1:192500-195000 GCA_024036415.1 Prochilodus magdalenae
AAAAGCCTTTAGACTATATCGAGTTTCTGCAAAGGGCCAGTTTGGCTTTGCCAGCAGGTGCTAACGTTAGCTAGGTTAGCTAGCTAGTTAACATTCGAGCCTCTGTATTTTCCACCCTCCACACTTTATCAACTGCAGCCATGTCCTCAGCTCTTTCTCAGCACAAAGAAAGTGTTAGAATGACTTTCCATTTTTCCAAAAAAGAGAAGATTCTTCTCCTTTCTCCCATTGCATTCCTTAAATATCTCCACCTTTCTTTTTTGTGCAGTGCAAACCTTCCAAAAGGCCACTCTGTTGTTCCTCTCTCTCTTTTTGTCCTCTCCCTCCCCCTCCCTGCATCCCCTTTCAGAGCGGCAGGCGTAAAAAGATGAGTCTGCTAGTTTTGATGAGGCGTAACCGCGCATGAAGAACATAATGAGGAATGAAATGATGGAGTGATTTCAGGCTCGGCTGAAGCTACGCGTCACGGGCCGCAGTCCGAGTGCACTGAATTAGCCCAAGCACAAAAAGATCCTTCCAGAACCATGAGGTCATTCTGACAGTCACCTCCACCAATACAGCTCTGATTGGCTCCTGATACTGATTTAATATACTGAACTTAATGAGACGCTGTAAGAAGAAAGGACTTTATCAGGATTTCTAATATTAAAAAAATGGCTGCTCCAGCATTCCTTTTCCTTTCTCTTATGATGTTTAGATTTTTGCTTTTCATGGGGATGATCTGTTGTGTTATACAAATTTTTGGTGATTGTTATTTAATTAATTTAATTTAATTTATTTTATTAAAAAAATAATTGTTAAAATAATATGTACATTTATTTATCTGAGCAATAAGTGTTTATCTGTTTAAAAACACCAGCCTTAGAATAAACAAGCAAACAAATAAACATAACATTGTGATTCAATGAATGTGAGTGTATTAAGATAGCTATGTCCAATGTTCTCCCCAAGAATGCCCAGTATTTGCAGTTATATCACAATATCACAAAATGACGCACATAAGTGGCATTACAATCACATGCTACAGGACAAGGTTCCTTAACACTCACATCTTACATGTGGACACACTAGAATGTGGTTGGTGTGGCTCAGCGGTTAACACTGCTACCTGCCAGCGAGCTACCACCCCATGTGGGAGATGCGGGATCAAATCCCAGTCTAGGTAGCAAATGCTGAGCTACACAAATAAGAGTCCTTGGGCAAGACGCCTAACACTGCACTGGCCTACTTGTAAATAATAATAAATGAATAAGAGTGCCAGCTAAATGTAAATAGAATTTATGTCACTATTAGCATCATGTTTGTCTAAATGCACATTCTTTTCTTATGCGTGTGTGTGTGTATGAGCATGTGTATGTGCTGGGTGGCAGTCATGGGCTGGAGGTTCAGGGACCAGCCTTGTGAACAGAATGTTGCCAGTTCAATCCACTGAACCAACAGGACACGACTGAAGTGAGCAAGGCATCTATACCCCAACTGTTCCCCGGGTGCCATGAGTATGGCTGCCCACTGCTCTGCATGTTCACTGCCCTGTCTGTGTGTGCATGTTACAAATGACACAAATGGTCACTAGTTCTACATTCTAATGTGTGTTTTATGATATATGTGTTCATTCAAGCTGAACTGAGAAGGAAGTGTGCATGTGCTGTTTGTCCAGGTCTGTGTGGATGTATGTGACATGACAAAGAAAAACACAGAACACAACACACACATGCACACTAGCTCATCTACCTACCACTGTGCAACGCCTCTTTCATGAAAGCATAAAGATTATTAGGCCCTGTTACTGTTTCTCTCCCTTTCATTCTCATTCTGTCTGAATCTTTCTTCCTGCATCTGCCTTTCTCTCTCTCTCACTCTCTCTCTCTGGCTGTGACAGCATCCTCCTGCAGCCTGATTTCACGCCTGACTGAGCCCAGCCTGACCTGCCATCAGAAAATAGGACACACACTCACACACACGCTCGAGTGTACACACTCTCTCTCACACACACACACATGCACAAGCGCGTGTGCACCTTAAAGTCTGTGCCACAGACATAGCGCTCACATAGACCTGTGTTTCAGCTGTGTTTATAGGCGAGTGACTGTGTTAAGAAATAAGAAGTTCCATTAACAGGTGAGTGAGAGAGAGGACGGAGACTGAGAAGAAAACCTGACTTATTGAAACAACCCACAGCAGCGTTTTAGCTGTACACATCACTCTCACACACACCGCCCCAACACACCACCAGCAGTGCGCCATTTTGGGATTCTTCTGCAGAAATCTGTCTTTTCCTTCCAGCCAATCAAATCATTACTGAGATCTGAGACCGTGGGTTTTTTGCTGCCATCATTTAAGCTGGTATTTCTGTGAGGTTTCCTTGTTCAAATAACAGGTAACAATTTTATTATTATTATTATTATTATTATTATTATTATTATTATTATTATTACAGAAATACCCAACAATCCCACAACTAATTTTGACTCAACAAAAGGGTGCATTTTTGATTTGTGAT
>JAMWET010002501.1:207500-212500 GCA_024036415.1 Prochilodus magdalenae
GAGCAAGTGAGAAAGAAAAGCTAGAAAAGCGTGAGAGAAAAGATAAAGAGACAAAGAAAAAGGGTAAAATGGTTAAAACAATAATAAGCAAGAGAGGTAAAGAGGGAAGAGGGAAGAGAGAGAGAGAGAGAGAGACAGAGACAGAGAGAGAGAAATAGATAGAAATAGATAAAAAAGAAATTAAAAGAGATACAGGAAGGACAGGACAAAAACAAAAGAGAGAGGGAGGAAGGACATATAATGAGAGAAAGAGAAGGAGAATAAGAGAGAGAGCAAGAAGAGAGGAGCAGAAAGAAAGAAGGAGAGGGAGATTTTTATGTGATAGAATTAGTGTGATCAGAATTAATTATGAAATAAACATATCGTTACTGTCCAAAGAAAAACAAGTATCTCCAAAACGGAAACTTTACAGGAGAGGCCACGAGCCTCATTTCACTTTAATGTAAGTGAATGGAACCAGACATCTTTCCAGTTATGGGTCGTTTCTGTTGGTTCATTCTTTATGAGATTCTCACTCAGTGTAAATGGCAGCTGCTGTGTTCAAATGATGAATAAAAGTCAAAATGGACAAAATAAAAATTGGACAGCAACAATATGATATTGGTGTGAGCAGAGGAGCCGTTTACACCGCAGTGGAACACAAACAGTAAAACCTACACACTACTGTACTTTAAACGCAGCCTGTGTTTGACTTGGTCTAAAAATAGGTGCATATTTTGCGGAAATGGATTAAAATTTAGATTTTAGTCATTTAGATGAATCACCAGCCAAATCACCTCCTTCAGATTCATTCTGCCTTCTGATGCAACACACCTAACACACACACACACACACCTAACACACACACACACATACACACACTCTCACACACACCTAACACACACACGCACACACACACACACACACACACCTAACACACACACACCTAACACACACACACCCACACACACACACACACACACACACACACACCTAACACACACACACATATACACACACTCTCACACACACCTAACACACACACCTAACACACACACGCACACACACGCACGCAGGCACACGCACGCACGCACACGCACACGCACGCACACATGCACACACGCACACACACACACACACACCTAACACACACACACACCTAACACACACACACACATACACGCACACACACACACACACACACACCTAACACACACACACACAAACACCTGACACACACACACACACATACACACACTCTCACACACACCTAACACACACGCACACACACACACACACACACACACACGCACACACGCACACACCTAACACACACACACCTAACACACACACACCCACACAGACACACACACACACCTACACAGACACACACACACCTACACACCTAACACACACACACACACACACACACAGACACACACACACACACACACACACACACACACACACCTAACACACACACCAAGAGTCAATGTCACATTCACAGAAAAGCATATGCTTGTATATACATGAAAGCAGCTGCTAATTGCACGAATGTGCCAGACCCAGACAGCATCAGCCACATCACTCTACTAACGTCTCGCCGAGTTCAGCCAAACACCCTGCTCTCTTCTCAGCCATTCCCTCTTTCCTCCAACACCTGCACCCCAGTAATCAGTGTGTGCATTAAAGTGTAATGCTGTGATAAGTGCTGTTTATGAGGACAGCAGTGCATATGGGCACCTTCAGCAATCCAGTAACCTAATTAGAAATATCAGGGAGCACACATTCACACACCAGGACCTCCAGTGCTCAAGTTCCTTTACTAACGCAGCTAGACCCCCTCACACACCCACACACACATGCAGCACAAATGGCATTGCTCATGTTTGTGTATTGGTTATGGCCCTTGAGGCTCTTTGGCTTACTGAAAGTTGATCTTACTGATACTGACTGCGTGTGAGTTTAGGTTTAATCTTTAAGCCATTAAGACTTTAAGAAGCATCAGGAGACACTCCAGGGACAAATATGATCAGTAACACTGCAGCTTTTAAAGTAAGGTGTCAAAAAGAGTTTGAAGAACCTCCGCATGATGTAAAGATTGTAAACGAATCCGTTTTTGCCTAGAACCGCACATCCAAGCTCAGAATCAGAGAGAAACATTTAATTTAAGATGGTCCTAACGGGGACCCTTGTGTGTGCGGCTCTAGTGGAGCAGGGCTGCAGACAATCTGCTGCTATCAGATTCTCCAGAAAAAGCCAATCAGCTCATCTCCAAACCTCATACAGGCTCAGATCTGAACCAGACTCTGAACCAGTCCAAGCTCAACTACAGCTGCCCAGACTCTTAAACTACAGACCAGTTATTCACTCTGTAATCTGAAATATACACTCATTAATCTGGAGAATTATTAGAAATATTTATTATTTAGTATCCAACATGCCACTAATGAGGAAGGTAAAAACTGAGAAGAGAAGAGAAGAGAAGAGAAGAGAAGAGAAGAGAAGAGAAGAGAAGAGAGAAACTGGAGAAGGTAAAAGAAAAGAGAAAATAAAAAAGCTAATCGATAAAACAGAGTAAAGAAAAAAGAGAAAATGAGAGAATAGAAAAGAGAAAACGAAGTAGAGAGAAAATGGAGTAGAGAGAAAATTAGTAGAAGAGAAGAGAAGAGAAGAGAAGAGAAGAGAAGAGAAAAGAAAAGAAAAGAAAAGAAAAGAAAAGAAAAGAAAAGAAAAGAAAAGAACAGAAGAGAAGAGAAGAGAAGAGAAGAGAAGCAGGTCGGTGAGTGGTAGTGACCTTCTCTACTGTGAGCTGAGGACAGATTTACCTCCTGAAGCTTCTGCCTGTGTCTGCGCTGCTGTTTCTAGGCCACAGTGCACACCTCTAAAACATACTGCATACTAGGAATTCATTAGAATAACAAAGGACAAACTGGCTGATAACTTCTCCTCCCTCTCTCTCTCTCGCTCTCTCTCAATTTGGCCGTCCTGATGGGGGACAATTATCGTAGAACCAGCTGTCCACCCAAAATCCCAGAAATTACCCCCAATCAACCCTTCTCTTTCTCTCTGATCCCCTTCCTCTGTGTATTTGCGAGGGGAGATAATGACAATGTGGGGACAACAGCCACAAAGCCAGACCCCCGTTTTATGTGGAGACCCCAGCAGTACGCTTGCTAATCTATGTTCTCATTTCTCTCTGTTCGAGTCCAAAATGGCGTCTTGTTCTCTGGGGTGTAAGCTAATGGCACTCTGCTTTATGTACACTTTACGTAGTACACTGTGCAGCCATAAGGAATAGTTTAGACGTTTCTGGTCAAATTACCAGGTTTTGTTGATTTATATGCTGATATAAACATCTTTAAAGAACAAAAAAACAGAGTGTAGCCCATGCAAAGACTATGGCTCATATTATAATTTGCGTTTTATTTTTTCCCAGTATGTTAAACAAATCCATAGAATTTCTTAATGTGCAAAAAAAGTCCATAATGAAGTGATGTGAACTGTGGTGTTTTCACTTGGCCAGATTTACCTAAATTCCGACTGTATGTCACACATACAATGAATTAACATTTTGTCACGACTGTATGATCTTACAAAAGCTCAGATAAAATGCACACACACACACACAAAAGAAAAAACAACACGAAGAACTGCCCAGGAGTGACACACAATCAATTACTGGACAAAACACTTACATGAACTGTCACTCATATACACTGATTTTCAAGCTGCTCAAGCCAATCAGAGTCCACTTGAATGCTGGTGCTGCCAGGTTTTACAGGTAAATCTGCTATACTGGCTACTGGCAATAAATACATTTTGGGATACATTAGGCGCAATGTACTTATAAATTTAAAAATGAACTAAAATTAACCACTGAATCAAATCAAATCACTTTTATTGTCACATCACATTTTCACAGGTGTGAAGGTGAGTGAAAAACTTGCGTAGTCCCTTACAGTACTTCAATACAAACATATAAATTAGACAATAAATATATACAATACTAAACACTAAAATCTCTGTTTATACTAATTTACAGTTATGAATAAAAGTTATGAATAAAAACTATGATATATGCAGATGTACACATTACCATATAGCACTATGGTAAGGCTGAGGTAGATGAGAGATGCAGGGTATATACAGGCCATGGAATATTATATTATATATGTACACTACAGATATACAGTGTGGATGGAAGGTAACAGTAGGTCAGTCTATATGTGCAAGTGTAAATATGCTAATGTACAGTGCAGAGTGATGATGGTCCATGGAGATCATCATTTAGGTGGGTTTGGTGAGTGAAGGAACAACAATTATGATTAAATGTCAATGATGTATATGTTTCATGTTGCAGAGATATCTACTGAAGCTATCAGTGGCTCATCCTGTCTTGTAATACCATGTTCTACCTCTAAAGGTATGAGATACTGGGACAATGTGTGTGCTTCAGTCCAACATGTAACGATGTAGTAGAAGTGGTCCGACTGCATATTCTAATCACTAGCCAATGATGTTGAAAGTTCTGCTCCCAGTTAGATCATTCAGTACTGAAGATGCTCTTGTCGAGTAAAGTGATGAAGTTCGATGGTAAACTTGCGTTCCTTCTAGGCTGGAAGGTAAACAGCTGTTAATACTAAAACTGAGGGACTGTGCATTTCCTTATTTCCTACTCTAACACGGAATGCCACAACTTTCTGGTGATATGTTGCACCATGTTACAAATTGTTCTGTTAAAAAAATATGAAAAAAAAAAAGAAACACAAGTGTATTAGGTAAACATCTAAAGCCTGAAACAAAAGTCCATAGGGCAGCCAATCAGCTGCAAAACAGCCCGTTTTAAAATCAGCATGGTTACACTTAGGCTACTTTTTGAATGTGGTGTTCCTTGCTTCACTTGTTAAGAGGTCAGCCAATCACAGCAAAGGTAATTTACGTATATATATATACAGGGGTTGGACAATGAAACTGAAACACCTGTCATTTTAGTGTGGGAGGTCTCATGGCTAAATTGG
>JAMWET010002501.1:217500-237500 GCA_024036415.1 Prochilodus magdalenae
CATACACACACACATACACACACACATACACACACACACACACACATTTACGCATGGCCGCAAGGTTACTGTGAACATAAAAGTGAAACTGGAACTTTAAGAAACCTTGAGCTGATGGTTACATGTTATTCTCTTAAAGATCAAATGAACAAATACAAACAGGCTACACGAATACAGCAGCTCACCGTTCGCCTTTGTGTTTATGAAGTAATCTCCGAGGTCGTTATGTGCACTGGACAGTGACACTACAGATAATGAATGAATGATTATTTCTGTGTCGTATCCACTGAAGAGACGCCAGGCCACATGGGGCAATAATACACATTTCACTAACACAATGCCTTGATTTACTGGTCCATTTAGACGGACCAAATGGCCCATCTGTCTTTAATTTCAAGAAAAACAGATAAGCATCAGTTCCCGTCCACTTATCACATGAGTCTTCACTCCAGGCTACCCTACACAAATCACTCCGGGCAAGACTTGCCTGTTAACACAATTCAAACACTTTTTGGTTTCTCCACGTTTCCTCAGAACTACCGCTTTCATCACCAGAGCTCCTCCTGTATCACCAGCAACGGCACAGACCACTGTGAATCTAAAAGGGGCCATGTCTTCATCTTTCTTGCATCATGTTTTTCTTTAAAGGTTAATACAGCTTAAGCAGCACCTGAAGGTTTACAAGTCTGTATGTACAAATCCAATGAGCTCTGTGCTGTTCTGACTGCTCTGTGCTAAGCTCAACTGCTGTAGGTTATAACCGCAGATCCTCACAAGGGCACAAAATAATCATTTTCACAGCTTAATGAACATTCAGTAAACATTAAATAAACACTTTTGTAGCTTATAATTCATGTTGTGTAGTTTCCATATGTGTAAAGTTTTCCAGGATATGCGTAAGAAAATCCTTATTACCGTAATAATAGTGTCATTCATCTGGAGTCTCCTGCTGTAATTTCAGCATGTTTAAATAGTCAGTAATGCTGAATAAGACAAGAACCAATTTTGATTCTCATTCAAGTCAATTCAGGTCACATACAGCATATGTAAAATATCAACATGGGCGCCTCTACTGCATGCTTTAGATTTAAACATTACATTACCAACATAACAATCTTTCTGACACATTTTCCAGTGCATTTTCCAGAGTGTAATATAACTGGTAATATAAAGGTTATTAGCTTTTTTACAATAAAAAAGTGCTATCTATCTATCTATCTATCTATCTATCTATCTATCTATCTATCTATCTATCTATCTATCTATCTATCTATCTAATGTAAATTTCTCATGGGTAAATATGTAAATATATTTCCTGTATAATTTCTGCTCTTTCTATTGTTATTGTTGTTTTTCTCTTGAAGAGTGTCACACTAAATTTCGTTGTACGCAAGTGTAATGACAAAGATTCTATTCTATTCTATTATATTTTTTTTTATTAAAAAAATGAAATAAAAAATGTAAAAAAAATATATATATATTTACACACACACAGAAATATAGATTAAAGATTGGGATAAATTGAAATAAATAAAAACTGTATGTAATCTGTATTTATATGTAAATGCAATTAAAAAATTAGATTCATATTTTTTATAATGGGAGCATTTTTTGTCAAATCATAATGATCATCATATTTATTTATTTTTTTAACATATACATACATATATATATATATATATATATATATATATATATATATATATATATATATTCATCTGGGTAATACACACACACACACATATATATATACACACACACACATACATATGTGTGTGTGTGTGTGTGTGTGTGTGTGTGTGTGTGTGTGTGTGTGTGTGTATTACCCAGATGAATTGCTGTCTAGATGCTGATAAGCTAATCAGTTAAATCGCTGACTCTCTGCTGCTGTAAATATTAATGCTGTCCTCTGTTCAACCAACATTCTGTTCCCTGCATCTTTCTTATGAATATCACCCTACAACAGGACAAAGCACGGCTCTTTGTTTCATGTCTCTGACCTTTACTGCAGTATTACATCAAACAGCAATTTACAGTTTACCTCTGTCTGTCTAGTCACTTTTTTTTTTCACTATCAGACGAATATTAAGCATAAAACGCCTTTAGAGCAAAAAACTGGAAGCTGACTGGCAAATATGAACGCCCTCTCTGCTTTTCTGGGCAGGATCTGAAGGATCTGAGGTGATGGCTAATAAGGACTGATAAGCTGCTTTGTTAATTTCATGCCGCCTGGATCTGACATTTCCTTTTCGAACGACAGATGCTTTAACAAACATCTGAGGCCGAAATATTTAATCCCTAAAATATTTTCCTTTTTATCTTTTCTTTTTTTAGGTGGTGAGCAATTGTGGTAAAATGGTCAACTCCACATGTCCCGCAGACACACACACCCAAAATGTACAATACACATTTCTATACACACACACACACGCACTGCGTCATTACTGCACACACACTGAAGCGTTCCAGCCCAGTATTTCTACACACAGTGTGTGTGAGTGTGTGTGTGTGTGTGTGTGTACGCTTTTGTAAATGTGTGCACAAGCTGACGCAGTCCAGTCCACACAGCGTTCCTCTGCATTATGGCCTGAGGACAACTACCTTTCCACCCTTCTGAAGAGACGAGGTTTAGAAAAAACGCAATTTTCTATGTGAACGACTTTCGTCTCGCTTTCCAGCTCGATGCGCAGAGCAAACGACGGCGAACAGTTCAGCACAGAACAAAACACTGTGGCGTTTTAGAGTCATACCATTTAATATCATATCACAGGCACATATTTCAGGATCCTGCTTAAATCAATTATCAGCCTTACATCCAGTATATACTCTAAATCGCTGCAGAATTGCTCTCAAAAATTCGATTAGAGGGAAATGAGTGCAACATTCCAGACATGTCTGCAGCAAACGATCACATGATCAGATCTCCTATTCCCACACATATACAAAAATCATACGATGACCATTTTTTAAAATTTATAATATTTATATGCATGTATATAAGACAGTATCTGGTAATATCTGTGTTATCACCGGACTATAAAAGCACATCATGCTATTTAGCAAAATTGTTATTTTCACCGTATTACTATTACGTTTTGCACTCGGTGTGCAGATTCGGATACTCCTATTGCAGCCCCGTAATCAGCGCCTGCATTTAGCCCAGACACATTCAGAAAGACACACAATGATCCAACATCCTGATGCCCTTCAAACAGTTAACCGGTATGGACATACCTATCTGGAGACATGTATGATTATTTAGAATGACTGTAAGCAGTTATTATTTCCAGATGTTCAACAAAGCCACTGGGAAAATGTGTAGGAATGAGATTTTTCCTCTCCATTCTTCCCCCCAAGATACGTCTGTGTGTGTGTGTGAGAGAGAGAGGGGTGCAAACAGCTCTGCTGTCGATGGTTAAGTGTGTAACTGTGGGCTATGACCTCTGTGTTGCCAAGAGCGTCAGGACAGAGGTATCTGACCACCAGCGAGGAGAGAAAAAAGAAGGGGTGAAGAGGCACACATGGCCTTTAACAGCACTCACTAAGCCTGCACTGCCCTGTTCTTCGTCTTCTCTTAAACAGCAACAACAGCTTTAACCTGCATTCACTCGGTCACAGAATCATACACACCTAATAATAAAGCTACCGTGCATCACATATTCATCATTATATTTATCAGTAAATATCTATACAGATTTTTCCTTTTCTGTGTGTGTATGTGAGTGTGTGTGTGCAATAGGTTAAATCCCAAAATCCACACTGTATATATTCAGTCTACATCTGACATTAACACCACTAACACTTCTACTCAGTGGCCTCTCTGGATGAAGAAGAAAGCTCATAAATAAACCGATTCGATTCGTTCAGCTGCTAATTGAGCACATAGATGAAAAATGCATAAAGAGAAATAAAGCCTGGACTCTGAATCGAGTCCACCTGCTCTCTTTCTCTATCTGGAGCCTTTTTTTCCGTCCTGCGCGTCAGCCCCCTCATCGCCAGCCTCACTTTGCTCCTCTGTGCCCTGTTTGAAGGGCATTACAGCACCGAGGGGCAGGAGGACTCCACCAGGGGGTACGGAGAAAGAGAAACCTCCAAAGGTCATTTTTTTATATCGTCTCTCTCACACCCTCCTCAAACTTTCTGCCTGGATAAACCATCGTTCCATCAGGAGGGTGATCTGCTGGAAAAGCAGCTCTGTTCGTTCAGCATTACTGATGTTTGATGCGCATGTACCCCAAACAGCAAGAATGTGTTTCTCGCCCTCCTCTCGCTCGCGTGCCATTCCGCGCGTCAGAGGAGCAGTGGGTACAGGTTTGGAGCGCGCGCGAATCGCGCGAACCTGCGTGCCATCGGCGCGCGCGACACAGCGGCTAAACGGAGACACTTCACTACAACCGCGCTTTAACACCAGGCGTGCTCTCACCTCACCACCTGCGTGCGTGCGTGCGTGCGCGCGCGCGCACAGTTCCGCGAAAACGCACGCAGGAGCCATTCCCGGGAACGGACGCACAAACACGGACATGCGGAGCCGGACGCGCTCCTTGCCTTACCGATCAGCATGTCTGAGAGTTCAGATCAGTCCGGGTGTCCCCAAACAGCACGGCTCCCGCTGGTCCTGCGGCACGAGACTTATTCACGCTCTCTCTCGCTCCCGCGCGCTCGTATCTCTCTTCTGCGCAAAAGCAGCGCCACATTCGCTCCGCACGGACGAGCGCACTGCCCACCGCCAGCCAAGGAGGAGGAGGACAGAGAGAGAAAGAGAGAGAGAGGGGGAGAGAAAGAGAGAGAGAGAAACAGAGAGCGGTGAGGGGTTAGAGAAAGAGAGAGAGACAGAGAGAGAGAGAGAGAGAAGGAGAGGGGGAGAGAAAGAGAGAGAGAGAAACAGAGCGGTGAGGGGTTAGAGAAAGAGAAAGAGAGAGAGAGAGAGAGAGAGAGAGAGAGAGAGAGAGAGAGAGAGAGAGAGAGAGAAAGAGAAAGAGAGAGAAAAAGAGAGAGAGGTGCGGGTTATGAGAGAGAGGCTGACATGTTCTCACTCTTCCTTCTCCTCCTTTCTTTTGCCCTCTTCCTAGTTCTTTGTCTTTCCACCCTCAGTTTTTTTTTCTTCATTTTTCCTCTTTCGTTCCCCACTTTCTTTTCCTCCTTTGCTTTTCTCACATTTCCCCTTTTCCATCTCCTGTGATTCTATGTATCTCTGATTTCAATTTCTTTTTCTCTTTCCCACTATATCTTTCTTCTCTTTCTCTCCTTCTTTCCTCTCTCTCTCTTCTCTTCTCTTTAGCTATCTCTCATTTAACCTGAGCGAACGATCACAGATGGGAAAATTAGCTGGTTCTATATTCCCCCTTCATGGTGCCTGATTTCAGCTAAATAGCCATGCGTGCTGGGGGTGGAGGGATGGGGGGGCCTGGGGGTATAACAGTAGGGCTAAGCTGGGTCAGATGAGGCTCTTTCCCTATTAATGAGTGAGGCGTCAGTACGAGACGTGGATCAGGTGAAGTACAAGATCATCTTAAGTTTTTCTCTCCCTGGTCTTCTCCTAGTTCTTTCATCCACCCATTTTTTCCTGTACTCTACATGGTCCTCCCACAGATGTGCTGAAGCTGATCTAACCCTCAGCTCCATCTTCATTATTCCTCTTTCAGCCTCCACAGATGATTATGGGCAGGACCGCTTCTGCTCACACCCCCAAACACACAGCAAAACTGCGGTGCATGCTGAAGATCTAGCCGTACTGGTAGTGACAGTACAGAGACAGAACTCCCTTGTTTATTCTGTAACTAATAAAAACAAGACTGCTACAGCACTGCTAAACTTCTACTGTACATGTGTGTCTAAAATATAGCTACTAGATCACCTTAACGACCCGGTCAAGCTTTCAATGAACTTTGGCACAGTCAGCAATATGCAGACCTCTGCAACAAATAAACTCACCTGTGACTGAAACGTACCTAATAGCGTATAATACCTCCACAAGGACCAATAACAGCTGCAGGCATGGACTGGACGAGTTTCTGGACGTAGGCCACATCAAGGTTCAGCCATTAAATCAAAGTATGGCACAGTTGGGCCAGATTCAGTGGATGCCTTCCCTGGCAAAACTCTGAGGAGAGTTTCCTGTAGACTGGGATTTTAGCCACTGCTGGTTGACCCATATGACCGTGTACTTCTATTCACCTGCACATTCAACTATCTCCTAACAGATGTAGCAGCAACACTCATTTCATATATACGTTACTGAGTTTGGGAGGGGGGTTGAGCTTCTGAAGGAGCACTGGTGAAAGAGGTGGTTTGGTTTTGCTGTAGTCTTCTAACACCAATAATCCTACTCTAGAATCACCAACTGCACGTTTGTCCCCTTTGTGTGTTTAAGGTGGTAGTGACTTTAGGCTCCTGCAGATCACAAGGGTGATCAGACTAGAAATACCTGAAGGGTGTGAGCGATGGGATTCATGGATTGAGAAGAGGTGGTACAGTGCAGTGTATGTCTCATTCAGTTTATGGAAAATGGCTCCAGAGCAGATGTTAATGATGGGCTAAAAGGAGTGACTGTATTTGGGCGTGCCAGAAAGCCATAGTGTGAAAGAAGTAGCTGAATTTGCAGGTGTATGAAAACTTGCGGTCATACAGGTCCACAAGCCGTGGCTAAAATCTCAGGAATTCTCTTCAGAATTGTGCCGGGGAAGGCATCCACCAAATCTGAACCAACTGCGCAATTCTTTGATGCAAGAGTGTCTGAACACTGATGTGGCCTACACCCGGAAACCTGTCCAGTCCATTTAAAATTGAACCACATTTGTTATTGGTGCTCGTGGAGGTATCACAGCTATTAGGAATGTTTCGGTTCAGGAGCGTTTGTATAAGGAGCGTTTGTTGTCCAGTGAGCTTATATATCTTTGGCACCTGCATGGTCCAGTCAAACTGTGTTTGAGTTCACAGTAAGTCATGCTACACCCTAAACCACATCAACAAGTCTACACAACCTTGATTAAGTTTCGGCTATGTAAGTTGTTGCTCCGGGTGACTATTGACTTCCAGTATTAATCATTTAGTAGCCTCAGAGCTCCACTTCTAAACTACAGAAGAACACTATGAACACCAAACACAGCCAATACACTAAATCAGCTGTAAGAGAAAAAATGAGAGCATTAGAGATTGTTTCTTCTAAGGTAAAATGGTGTGGGGTCTAAAGAGCCACCCTGACATACACACACACACACACACTGCCTGTACATACACAAATCCCTGTGTGTGTGCATGAGTTTAGATCCATGCAGCCTACAGCTCTGGACACAGACACATGAGCAACGACAGCAGAGACAGCTGTGTCATCTCTCTGCCAGAACACTACCACACACACATACACCCTCACTTGATGAAGTACAGTAAGTATTGAAGATGGACAGCATCAAACAAACCATCCTGTGAAGAGTACTTTTAGCCTACACCAGGGTACGACGAGAGAGTGTGGAGGAACGATTATCAGTGGCATTAACGCACATAGTTAATAAACAAACCAACACTGTTTCTCAATGATCTCATCCTACGCCTTGTGATAGTCAAAGGAGAACCCCATAGCAGTCTCTACATTTGAGATGCAAAATCACTGAGATGCAAACTTACACTTACAGTGGTTTAGCGTGAAATGCTGGTCTACTTAGTTAGAATGGTTCACAGTGGTGGTCCAGCTCGAAAAGCTCCCCTGCAGAGTTGCATGAAATGGTTGGATGTATGCAGCTTGATGGGTCCTTGTTTTGCACTAGTCTCATCAGAACGTTTTGGCTTAAAAAGTCTTAAAACCATTTATTTTAATTCATGGCAGAGGGATTCGAGCAGCAGAGGCACAATTACCCCAGATTCTACTATTTCACCATCATCCACATTACACAAATACTCAGAGGACATGTGTGGGTTCATTGCTTGTTTTGACTCCTGGTTCCCATCAGAAATCCCATCCCATCAAAAATCTGAGCCTGCAAGTCTCGCTACAATGAGCCACTTCACACTGTTCTGAATGACTCTGTTCGCACCTCAAGTACTGAATTATTTAGAAATTGTGAAAACATGGTTTAACTGAGTTACATCTCTCAGTAAGGTTAAAAACAAAATTACAGCAACATTAATAACCTCAAATCCTCAAATCATTTACCTTAAATAACAATATGAATCAGCTCGGAAGAAACTGGTTACCTCTATAAGAATATTTATAGAACTGCTGACTCATCTCTCTTGGGGCTGTTGTTGGAAAAAGTTTGCCAGTGTGCAACCATCTTGACTAATAAATTATATTTAGCAAATAAACTACATATGCCTTATTTATTTATGGATTTTTTTAAACTGGCACAATAAAACAGCTTCACAATAATATGTTGGCTAGCAGGAAGCAAAATATACAAATTAATATCTAATAAGAAGGGTAATAAATAACCACAATGGTAAACACCAATATATACATAAAATGTCATGAATGTGATTGCTCATATTATAAGACAATTATATTATTAATGATATTCGAATTATATTTAATAAGCATAAGGGCAGATAAAAAAAAAACTGTAAAATAAAATCCAATTGTCATGCCTGCTGGTTCTCCTCTCACCTTCGATCTCCTGGACTCCATTTCCCATAATCCACCACCCAATGTCACGTGTTCACCCTTACCCAATCACACCCCGTTGCCTTGCTCTGGGTCTCCAGAATACTGATTGGTCCACCAGTTGTTAATTTGTCCGTTTGTTTAAATACTTCTCTCTCGCACTGGCCCATTGCGAAGTATTGCCATTCTATTGCATAGTGAGCGTTTTTCTCTTTGTCTGACCTTGTTACCTTGTTGGCTTTGACTCTGTTTTGATTCTCTGGTTTACGCTTCTTGTTTATTCCCTTTGGTACCTCTGTCTGGTCTGATTGTCTGTTTGGTTTGATCCTTGCCTGTTTATTTAACTACGATTCAGTTTTGCCCTTGATTGTATTTCCAGTTCTTGGTGTTGCTGTGTTTCTGTACAACCCATTAAACAAACTGTGCCTTGCTTTTAGTTCAGCGCATGTCACAATCTGTTTGTCCATCGTCACACCAGTCCTCTGAGAAATAAACTCATATAATACGTGTCCAGAATAGTGTAATAATATGGCAGGCAAGCAACAGGCAGCAGTGCAGCAACATCATTCCACCATGTACAAAATGTAAACAGAAGTCCGTTGAGCTCATTTAGGAAGGTTTGTAACTTTGGAATGGAGGTGGAAACACAGTGATTTAATTTAAAGTTTAAGGCATGTGTGTGTTAGGGCACTGGGCTTTGTGAAGCAGCAAAAGAAAATGAAATGTAAAACTGCAAATTGCTTATTTCTATGGGGATAGCTGGCATCTTGGCAGCTTGCCAGTGCTAAATGTTCATTTGTATTATGCTTTAACGTGACTTGCACAGAGTCAGAAAGAAGGTCCATGTCAATGTTTTGGGCTCAAATGCAAAATCTAAATTATATAGATGAAGACTTCATGAAAACAGTAGACAGTGCATTCAAATCCACAGAAGACGCGTCTTTACCGACTGTTTACCTCAACGTTTGAAGGAATACTCCTTCAAAGTGCTCATAATCACCAGATTTACAGTTTTCAAGGGACCATAGTACAACCAAACATCGGCCCTTTAATGAGAACGGTCTCCAATTCTTATAATGCGCAGCTTTAATAATGCTAAATTAGATCTGAACAGTCTAACTGCACCATTCGTTTCACTGAGGAGTCTATACGGAGGCTATAAGGAGATTCTGTGGTGAGGTGAACTGTTACAAGGTATGGAGTAACCTCATGGCACGAGGGATATACACCTACTAAATCTCAAACTGCCGATTACTCAGTATAAAGGCCGTGCATTCGCGATAGGGCTCAGCTAAAGGCACATTTTCAGTTTATTGTTTATGTGCTAGAAACTTTACATAGATATAGATATATCCACCCGTTCAGCCTATAGTCATCTCGCTCCTCCCACCCACACTGAAGTCATAAGGAGAGTTTCGGCCTGAACTGATGTTTGAATGGGGCACTTATTAGAACCGAGCTCATTTACAAAGACCCGCCTTAAAAACAGTCTAGATAGGCTAGAGACAGACTTGCTGTTAACTGCGCATTCGCATGATTGGTTCCTCAAGTGTCCTGCGTCTGTTTGGTGCATCTGTTGTGCACATCCTCAGAAAGAAGCAGAAGGTGTAGCACACACAAAAGAGGAAGGGTGAGTGCAGGCACTCAGCAGCATCAAAATAGGGGAAAGTTTTGATGAAAGGCTGTGTGACCAAGTCCGCAATTACACGCATCTGTATGATGTGTCCCTGCCTCGGCACAGAGACAGATCAGGAGTCTAGGCTTTTTCTGCCATGCTCGTGAAATTATCTAAAGGCTAATCTCCTCAAGTGTTGCCATGTTTACATTACGTAAATCCAGAAGTTCTTTATAGCCAGTGTTCTCTGATCTGAGCCTCAGTAACACCTGTACATAGGCAGGCATGTGAACAGTTACATTCTCAGCACAGCCAGTTGTCTACGCAAACGCATGGCCAAACAGCAGGTATATGGCTAGCCTGAGGGATAAAGAGGGGTTAGTTGGTTAGAAGGTTATGTAAAGCCTCTTATATGCTCAGTGAGCCTATGGAATATGGAAATACACAGCATCCATTTTCTCCTTATGGATACAGATGAAAGAGCAGTACCGTCAGAAGGGTACACAAAACCTCACAAAAGTGGAAGTCATAAGAAAAAAGATCATATGCAGGATAAGTGCAGGATACTGGACTGTTAAAAGTTACTACTGGGCCTTTAAATCTACTATAACAACATACAGTAAACCACTTTATAGGAAGAGTGCATGCATATATGCGTCACATGTTTTAAACTCCTGCCTTCCATCAGGTCTCCCACCTCCCATCCTCACCACCTTCTACAGAGGAACCATCGAGAGCATCCTGAGCAGCTGCATCACTGCCTGGTTTGGGAACGGCACCGCACCGGATCGCAAGTCCCTGCAGCGAGTAGTGAGGACAGCTGAGAAGATCAGCGGTGTCTCTCTTCCCACCGTCATGGACATTTACACCACACTCTGCATCCGCAAAGCAACCAGCATCGTGGATGACTACACACACCCCTCACACACACTCTTCACCCTCCTACCATCTGGAAAAAGGTACAGGAGCATCCGGGCCCACACATCCAGACTAGGCAACAGCTTCTTTCCCCAAGCCATCAGACTCCTTAACACCCAGAGTCTGGTCTGAATAACTGCACACATTCAGTGACTGGACTGAACACACACACATAATTGAATATTTTTCAAATGAATTTTGAATAAAATGTTTATTTAGAGAGCGTAAGCAGTGTTCTCCCCAAACAGACTTACCCCAGGCTGTGATTCCACACCGTCCCAGCAAAAAAGATTCAGGCACTGGATGTCAGCTCAATGTGCTTCTCAATAAGTCCAACTACCCATAACTCAGCCCCTCCTTAAATATTCCACCACAAAAGTAATTAGGCTCCAGTCCTCCGGTATCCCAGAGTGCACTGAGGTGTGTGACAGATGATTGACAGGTGGAGTTGTAGGTGATTTGCTCCAGCAGTAACATTAAGAGTCTATTACAGTGGCGGTTAACTGCAGAGGATGCATTTAAGACTCCATCATGACCTTGGCAGCCATTTGGCAGAAGCCTTTTTGGGCGAAAATGGAGTTAAATGAAGAACCCTGCCAATCAATTTGGGCTGAGAGAGAGTGCACCTATTCAGGCTTAGTAAAAAAAAAAAAAAAACATTTCCATCGCCGTCTCCTCCACACGTACACTTTTACTGCTCTCTGTATGCAGACTTTCCACCGGACCATGTATTACTGTAGCTAAACGTTGGTATTACTGATCCACATATAAATCTAGCTCCTACTTTAACTTTCTAGCTCTACTTAACGCTTTTCAGGTAGAATCTGGATCGAGAATAAATAAATCTATCTCTAGTACCACAAGCAAAATATCTGCACAATAGACAAACGACTCAAGTGTTCAATCAATTGTCCACATAATACTGCTTGCTGGTAATTTTATTATTGCTCTGTAGTGTTCCACTGTGTCTCTACAGAACTTAACCATCACGACAGAAAGGCAGAGTATACTTAAGCACTTCCTGACAGGTAGCTTTCATCAAAGCTCTACAGATAGATTGAACACTTCGGATGTCTGGTTACCACCACAATCACTGTAAAGAATTCTGACTCAGGTTTCTCTAAAACAACACGTTTCACATCAGACCACCCTCTGAATGAATTTCGTTACACCTCGATATCAAAAAAGACTCCAAAATCCCAAAATGCTACACATCAGTCTTGATTCTTATTTATGCCCCCCTAAATTTAAATACAACAATGACACAAAACCCAGGAGAAATCTATTGGTTCAGGGCGTAAAGGTGAACATCCGCGCTTTTCATATCTTTTCCAAGGAGCCAAACTCTCAGCACCATGTTGGAAAGTTTTACAGTGCGCTTATACCTTTAATTTACTGTGTCTTGATGTCATGTGTTGAGGAGTTATTTTTTTTTCTGTCTGGGTCTATGTCAACATGAGGCATCTGTGTGGCCATTATGGTGTCTTACTTTAACCAGCCAATCAAAAGCAGAGCTCATCAAATTTTTCATAAGCTCACCATAAAACAGGATGAGCAGCTTGTTTCTTTCTAGGACCAATTGGGCACGTGAAACTACATTTGGGAATATTTCACATCGTCACATACCTACCTATGTAGACATCAGAGAAGAACATAAAATACTAAATAAGTGCAGTTTATGGACTAAATGTCCTTATCAGGCAATGTTTTTAAAATTAAAATAATTAGGATATTCTGACACCCTAAATTAGATTATGGGGGGAAGTAATACATTTAATTTCAATAGCTAGCATACAAGCATCCTGACTGTAGTTGTTACATCTGTCTGTCTATCTGTCCGCCTGTCCATGTGCTCTTTGTTGTCGTGCCCCATGTGCGTCTGTTTGTTTTGGTCATGTGCCCCTCCTGTCTCTGCCCTCTAGGTCCAGTGTTTGTAGCCCCGCCCCTTCCCAGGTGTTGCTTGTTAGTCGCTGTTCATTTATACTCCCTGTTGTCCCCTGTGTGTTTTGTGTTCATGTAGTATGTTTGAGTCCATGTTGGATGGTCGCGTTTTGGTTTCTTGTTTGATTATAGTTTGGCTCCATGTTAGTTTGGTTTCTTGTTGTATGTTTCGATCCTTGTTTGTCATCCTGTTTCCTGTTCCTTTGGTTTGCTTCTGTCTTTGGTTCGGTTTTGTTAGTTTGTGTTTCATTAAACTACTCGTGTTTACGTCCTGTTTCCTCATCTACCTACGCTTGTGTGACAGTAGTCTGAACTGCCCTATTTTCTGCAGCAGTTTATGGACAGTAGTATCAGTATGAGTTTTCTCAACTATCAGCCTCAACAAACAGTACTGGTATCGATACTGGCATCATTAAATTCACTGGTCATATTTATAACCCTCCGTATACCACTGTTTACTACTTTTACATATCATTTACTTGAAGGCAGTGTTAATCCATAATGCTGATCCGCTATTAACGGATGTTTTATGCTGCTGAGCATAGCTGCCCATTCAGGGCCTTCTGTTAGTGTTCAGTGAGCAAGTGGCAGAACCATCAATGTGCACATAAATATAATTGATAGAAGCGTGCGTATGCATGCCGGAATATCTAGCAGGTTCAAAATCGTTTGCAATCAAGATTGTCTTAACGATTTTCCATTAAAGAGCAAAAGTCATGATTCGTCTGGATCCAGGCTAGAATAAACAGCCTTTAATCTAGAATTAGGATTGTAGCGGGAGGTTAAAGCATCACAGACTAGACACACACCTAGATAACGTGGATAATCATGGAATCATGGGAATGCTTTTGTAGTCCTGGCGAATTACAAATAAATCAGCCAGGAAACATCTACTAATCTGTAAGCGTTTCTGTGGCTCAGTATTCTTCTCCTGTAAGTAATGAACACTATACAGCACTTTCAAGTGAATTTGTATTTCATTCTAGCAGAACTCTAAACTGAGATTGTCGTTCCTGATTGGTAGTTGCCATTAACAGAGATCGTTTCCTGTTGCACTCTGACATGCAGCAGACTGAACGGCCTATGACTTCTAAGAACACTCACTGGTGAAGACTTATTTATTACAGTTATCTTTGACAATATAGTTCTACACTGATTGACAACAGGGGTATTTAGCCACATGAAATATTGTGTGGGTTCTACAGCTGACAACTCATACAGCATCAGTTTAGAGCTATTAATGCTTGAATCTGATGCGGCCTTCACAATACTTCGATGGCAAAATTGCATTTTTTTTGTCCAGCTTACATTTAACTCCCCAAATTATTCAGATTTCCTGAACCTGGCATCAACTAGACTTCGAGTCAATAGACAGCTGTGTCTGGAATTGCAGATGATGACCATTTTAAATAGGACAGCGAATGATGTCCACAGTTTTGAGAACATTGCCTCATTTTTTTTTTTATGATTATTATTCTGTAATTCATGTGTAGTGCTAATAATGTGATCAGGTTAGCAAAGAAATAAATACAGGAAGTACCAACATAAAAGTCTGAATACTTACAGGCACATGTTTACTCTACAGAGAACATAAAATATGATTTATTTTTTCCATTATTTTAGCACATACTTGCTATTTATTTGGTGACTAAATACAAAATAAAGTAACAAAATACAAAACATTACAATCCCTCACAAATAAACAGTAATTGTGAGTTAAAATGTGCAGTGTTTTGTCCTTAGAGGATGTGTCCACTTACACTACTGCTCAGAGGTTGGGGTCACGAGTCATAATAATCATTTTTATTTAATGTGAACTCAGGTAGTATAGATTTAAACACTGTACACTAAACACCAAAACCTAAGCCAGTACTTTATTTACAGTGTACAGTATCCTAGGAACAACCCTAACCTTAAAAAATATGATTAAAAATATTCATAATTTAATGTTATTAAATAATAAGATATATGTATATATCTGTTTACTGGAATTTGTTGTTACAAAAATACTATGAATAGTTGTTTAACTGTGGTTCTTAGTCTTTAACTATGAGGCATTGTGGATTCTTGATGTAGCACTGATTTCTTAGCTATTAAAACATTCCTGCAAACTGTTTCAAAAATGGAAGAAATTAGTTTCATTCTAGAATCATCTGGTTTCATATCAAAGAAGTAAGGGACCCTAAGGGGATAGCAAATTTTCAATTGAAAAGTCATAGACATCTAACCATTGAGCAGGGGGGCCAAACTTTAACACATACGACTTTATATTTTAGACAGTACCTACCATCATTCTACATACAAACTGCTGTTTCTAGAAAGGACCTGCTTATGTGGACAAACAGCCCATAAGGAAAGTAAGAGTGCAGAGTCTGTAGAAAATGAGTGCAAAATCCAACAACAAAGAGATTTACAGCCACCAGCTACAACAGCCTACGCCACCGACAAACACTAAGTGCACAATGCTATGGAGTACAGGAGCGAAGGAGGCAGAAAAGGAGATAAAGGGTCTGAGACAGACTGAAGGAAGTGAGAGAGAGAGTGAGAGAGAGAGAGAGAGAGAGAGAGAGAGAGAGAGAGAGAGAGAGAGAGAGAGAGAGAGAGAGAGAGAGAGAGAGAGAGAGAGAGAGAGAGAGAGAGAGAGAGAGGGAAAGAGAGCGAGAGAGCGAGAGAGAGAGGGGGAGAGAGAGAGAAAAGGAGAGAGAAAGAGAGAGAGAGAGAGAAGGAGAGAGAAAGAGAGAGAGAGAGAGAGAGAGAGAAAGGGACAGTATGCTGTATGCATATTTAGGCAGAGTGGAAAGGAAGGAGTGATGGTGGATACAAAAATACAGCCATAAACCAGAGGAGAAATGCAGTGAGCCCTAAACAGAGGGATGACTCTCAGCGCTTAGAGGATTAGAGTCACTTTGCTACGTACTATTTAAACAGAATTAGCTTGATAATGAATAACAGCTACACTGTATTGGTAATCAGTATAAACAAGGTTTCAGTCGTTTGTCATTCTGCCTTGTATTTGTGATCGCCAGCTGACCTTTATATTATGTAAGCATTTCATTATGGACAGATCAAAAGAAATGAGCCAGGTTTACCTGGATTGAAGTCTTGTTAAAAAGTGGAAAGACGACTGTTGCAAAAAAATACGCATCACTATCAGGAGCTTCTTAAAGGCCGTTGCACACTGGATCACATCACACTATGTTTTGTAGCGCAGTGTTAAAAAATTTTAAACTACTGTTTTTAATAAAGGTTCACACACAGGTGCCGCTCAGCAACTCCAGGCACTGTTCAATTTCTTAGCGCATTGCAGCGCATTATATTTTACCATTACTACATTAAATCAGCGCCATATTGACACACAGAAAGACACAGTAGATCACATGTGGTTTGAAATGTACACAGCCCCGGTCTGTTAGCTACAAGTTACCAGCAGAGTCTTTTCCAGCTCGTACAAGAGGACTGTAAAAATGAATTTGTTTATAGGCTCGCTCTGCCAGCATTCTACAATATCGCTCGTGACGTGATGGTATATATTTACAAATGAAATAAAAAAATATACAAATATTAATTGATTTTTTTAAAGGCCTGTGTAGAAAAGTCTATACCGTATTTAATCATTTTTGTAGGTTTATAATGTTGACTGTTTCTAGAACATGATTTTAATTATATTTTATGACTTCTAATATCATCTCTTTAACACACGACGACTTCATTGAGCACCACATTCTATATCCATATTTTGCAGCCTTTCATTATACACAGTGTATATGAAGCACCTCTGAGGCAGACTGGTGCGCTATGTGTCAGATTCAATTAAATAATCCTGAGTAAATAACCGAATGATACAGTGTTTATCAGACATATCATCTCTGTTGAGATAAAAATCTGTATTTCCTTTTTAGCCATTTTAAAATTAATTACTGACTTTGAAAACATTGGTCATTATAATGCATCAGGTGTTTTATAATGAATAACTCGATAGAGCTGGCCAAAAATTACTGTTTCATCAACTTTAGTTCAAGGCTATGAATGTTTGTGCTTCTGCACTAAAGCCAGGATTAGGTTTTGTCCTGACTGTGACGGTATACTGTATACAGTTTTTATCCAACCATGGCTGTTCAAAGAAGTTAATAAATTGAGGTTTTATTAAAAGGGATTTTGAAGCAGTGGTCTACCCATCATAAAATTCTTAAATAATGTACAAAAATAAAATCTGAGAAAAATAGACACAGACAGCAGTTTTTGTAATATTGGATCTTTTCTGTATTGCCTCTTTGCTCAGTGCATGTCTATACACACACACACACACACACACACACACACACACACAATTTGTAATGCCACAAGCTACACATACACAGAAACACACACACACACACACACACACACATAAACACACTCAGATTTCAGCCAGCACACACAGCTCTTGGCTCCTTCCTGTGCATCATTTCCTGCGCATGGTTGTCACTGGAGATCAGAGCAGTGAAGGGATGAGACCCTGAACGGATCCGACAGAACGAACACACACACAAATGCACACGCATGCTCTCCCGCACACACACACACACATAGGCATGACTAACTATTTACCCTTTCACCATAGACAACACACACACACACACACACACTTTCACAGCACCCACACTTGATTTTTTCCTTCGGATGGTAACGCTTGTGAAATGTCACACACATTTGACCAAACAACCTTAAAAACAAACACACACACACACACACACACACACACACACAGACACACACAGACATACACACACAGACACACACATACACACAAATACACACACATACACACATACACACATACACACACACACACACACACACATACACACACATACACACACATACACACAAATACACACACATGCACACACATACACACACACACACACACACACACAAATACACCCACATACACACATACACACACACACACACAGACACACAAATACACACACATACACACACACACACCGACACACAGACACACACAGAGCTCACTGTGTGGTGATGGTGACTGGAGAGGCAGAGGTTGTGAGACATGTCTGAAGCATGCACGCACACATGCCCAGGTCAGACCGCCCAGGCGCCTCAAGAAGACTTTCCAGCTTTGCTTGTATTCAGCAAAGGTTCAACGAGGCTCCTGGGCACAAGAGTCTTTAGAGGCCCCCCACACGTATCTCACCTAAATAGTGAGATAAAACAGTATGTCATGTTTACTCTTAGAGCAGGGAGAAAGATGTGAATGATTTGAATTCAAATTTCAATCAGACTGAGTCATGGAAAGCCTTCATCACACATCCTATCAAAATCACGGGACTCCATAATAATACAAAACTTGATCTGATCTGAGAACAGAGAATATTTCTTAGCTTATTGTTTTGTTGATTATACACAGAGCTAGAGAATATAACAATGTACACTTCTCAGGGCATTGGCATAAGAAAGTCAGGCCTTAGGATTAGCTCAACATTCTCCAATCCATTCAGCAATGACCAATATTCACAAATGATGAACACAAAAGATGCAATTCCAAACTTGGTTATAATGTAACATGGCTCTTAACATGCTGTGTTCTTGAAAGCTGGCTTTGGCTTTTAGCTGAAAAATTGCTAATGTTAGCCTTGTCAGTTATAGCACTTAAATGATAAATGACTGTGCTGTGTTGAATAGAAGCAGCATACTATAAGACCAGCCCCAGTATAGAGGTTTATAGAGTACAGAGCACAGTAGCATTTCTCAGTTTTGAATGAATATAGCTAAATATATAGGCTAATAAATAACAGAAGTTACAAAAATGACCATGTTACTTGACTATGTCTGAAAATACCTGACTAATAGCCATGGCAGAGCACAACAAACGCTCCAAATGCAAATCTAATAGAAATGTTAGCTTTTAAAGAAAACCATTAATGACAAAAAGCCCTTCATCAAAAGAGAGATTAATATACAGTAGCACTTAGCCTATACTTTAGGAAAGGAGAGCACTGCAAAATGACATCCTCATGTTTAGAAAATGTATAAGCATTATTTTAAAAATGTGTCTGCTGGAAAAACATATTCAACCTCAGTTTAAACAACGACCTGGTGAATGAGGCGTTTAACGACCTCAATGACCTAGGCTCAATGATTGACACACACACACACACACACACACACACACACACACACACACACACACACACACACACACACACACACTCACAGTGGATGTGGCCTCTCTTTGTTCTGGGGCAGCATCTGTTTGGTCTGATAAAGGGATTAGAACATCTATTCCCCCAAATCACCACTAGGGATACATCAGACAGTGGACATGTGTGTGCGTGAGTGTGTGTGTGCGCGAGTGTGTGTGGGGAGACTAAGAGAATGTCCAAGCAGCAAACCAACTGAAGATATGTATTCTGACAGTAAAGAGAGTGAGACTGCATTATTTTTAAAATTTCAATTTGGTTAAAATTAGAGCGTCTGTGTATGTGTGTGTGAGGGTGTGTGTGTGTCTAAGTCCAGATTGTACTGCCTCTCGCCTGAATGAGGGAGATGATTAAAACCTAATTACACGCTACAGATATGACCCTAGGCAAAGCCCACTCCAACCAACACACACATTCTATAAAAACATGGACATACACACACACACACACACACACATACACATACACACAGACAGACAGCCAGCCACACACACACACTCTCTCTCTTCTGTCTGTGCATATATACATACCTTTCCAAACACACACACACGTTATGTCTGTTATGCTGTAACAACATAACACGTTGCTCAATTAGAAAAAAATTAAATGTCATAATACACACACATGCACACTCACAATAAAGACATATTGCACTTTTTATAGTACCATTTGAATGAGAGTAAACTAGAATATATAACATGTACATTTATATATGTTTATTATATTG
>JAMWET010002501.1:242500-250000 GCA_024036415.1 Prochilodus magdalenae
GGTGTTTACAAACATCACAAAAAGACTTATCCCACAGTATACATTTAAATGGCATTGAATGCCATGTTCATTACCAGATCTATTCATTTTATAACTGGCACATAGGTGGGCTGCATCCTTGATTTTACTTTTACGGCATTTCGCTGACGGTCTCTTATCCAGAGCAACTTACAAGGTTAATCATATTACAGGTAGGCCAACATAGTGTTAGGAGTCTTGCCCAAGGACTGGTGTAGCACAGCGTAGTCACCCAGCCTGAGATTCGAACCCCAGTCTCCCAGTCTCCCAGTCTCTGGTGGTGGCTACTTAGAGGGTAGTGGTGTTATCCGCTGAGCTACACCAACCACACTCGCCAGTTAAAGCTAAAGTATTTGATTCTGTAGAAACCAGGAAGTGTAAGCTTTAAAAAAACAACCAAAATTTAAAAATTAAAAAAAATCAGACCACCTAGTTTCAAGCCTCCTTCTAAAACCATCCAAATAAATACATGCACACAGCCTGAGGGATCCTAGCAGACAGCTTTAGAAAGATGTGACTAATGTGTTATAGAAGTTATAGAATCTACACAATAACTCATCACCTCATTTTTGAAACATCTCGTTCAAAGCCAGTAAAGACTAACAGAAGATAATTACTGTAACGTGGGTAACAGGTCTGGACCATGCTCTGCTTTATTTCCTAACTCAGATAATATTTTTATTTCCTTTATTGTGAGTACATTTGATTTATTGATTACTACTGGGATGTAAAAAAAGACCACACTCTAAAACAAATCACCTATTTCAGCTTTAATGACCAATCGCTGTCTAAAGACATTTAATTGTTCAAATCATTTGGCAAAACTTTGCATTCCTCATTAAAATTGATCGCTAGACGTGAGAAAGATACATTTTATAAGAATTCAATGTATGGATTTAGCCATTACGGCAGCGCTGGCCTTTTAGAGCTTTCTAAAAGCACAACACAAGCTGAAGGTGAAAGCCACAGCTTCTGAGCTGTATGACCGCCCCCCACTGTGCTATTCTACCTTTGCTTGATTTCGCTCCCTCATCAGTTCACCTTCATATACAGCAGCGGGGTGGATTCTTTTACTATGCGTTTGTAATCAGTGAAGAGCTAAACGTGCTGTTATTGCAAACTGAGAAAACGATGAACGTTCATATTCTACGTTTAGTCTTTCCCTGAAGTCCAGTTATAAGTTGTTAATTGTAAATGATTCACTCTTTTTATCCCTTTGAGTCTTTATCCCTATTGTGCCCTAAAGAACAACATATGGAAATGACTTCTGGTCTCACTGGTTGCCATGAACTGAGCCTCCTGGGCTGAAATGTACAGAACAGCCTGTCTAGTCCTGACTGAAATCTTAAGGGACAATTAAAGGACACATAAACTATAGTCATGTAAACTATGGCCATGTCAAAATGGGATGTTCATGCCCCCCCCACACACACACAATAGGGCTCTTTAAAAGTGGTTCTATAATATTTTTCCAGTTTCCCTTTCCTTTAGTGTGTTATGTAAAGACTCTCTGGCACAGAAACAACTTTACTTAGCTGCCTGAAATGCCTCATTGGAATTCCAGCCCTCCGACACAATCCTCACTGCCCACTTACTGGAAAGCTTGGAACGCCATAGCACAACGTACAGTGTTTTGTAGCCATGATAAAGAGACACTATTGTAAAAACAGCCACGGCAGTGTTTACAGGTGTTCAGGAGAGAAAGGTCTGTCTGCTGACTGTAAGACAGGAGGAATGTGTAGGGCCAGAATGTCGCCTTAGTGGTTAACCAATCAAAACAGAGAGAGTGAGCTGATCAGTCAGAGCCTGGCTCCTCAGGAAGCAGGGCTTAAAGACGCAGGAGCTCCAACAGAATGTCTCAAAGAGAATGAATACAGATGTACCGTATGACTATCGAACCATGTAAGTCAAATTATGAACATTGAAAACCGATGTCCCTTTAAAACGAGTGTGACTGAAAGCCAAGGTGACACGGCGCCAGATATAAAGCCTCAGATGGGAACTGCCACGTTTCCTACCTGTGCTCCCACTGTTCACATGCTTCAGTCTCTTCTGGTGAGTTTTCCCATTGTAGTGTATCTGTGCTTGTGCGGCGGAGTTGAGCTGAATGTTACACACTTGGCAAAGCATGTACGATCTGTGTTTCCGCTCCCGCTTTGGACGTGCCTCTGGGGGCGGGGCTTCGAGTCCTGTGAACTCCGCTCCTTCAAGTGTAGTTCCATCGCTCGGAGTCCCGCCTTCATCAATTGGATCGAATGGACGCTTCATTCCTGCGATAGATGATGACAGGCACAGCAAGAAGAAGAGAGAAGCAGAAAGATTTAGAAATGTTAAATTACATTTTTACATTACAATATATATTACAATATTAAACAGACAAGATGTTCTATATCTTGTATAGGTACATTAGTGCACTCACAATCACAGATTTACAGTCAACTACAACTATCAATAAAACATTTTCATATATTTATCAATCAATCAATGTTTATTTGTATAGCGCTTTTAACAACCAATGTTGTCTCAAAGCAGCTTCACAGAAAATCAATTTGTTATAGAAAAGAAAAACACAAAGTTAAGGTACAGACATTTGAGGGTGGGGGGGTGGGGAAAAACCCGGTCCAAGCCCCCCTTGAGCAAGCCAAAGGCAACAGTGGCGAGGAAAAACTCCCTTGAGTAATCACATCACTATTACTATTCAGTTCATTCATTCAAACACAAAGTAATGCTGATTATTTTATTTTGTAGTTGTCAACATAAAACCTAAACAATTTCAGTTTGTGTATCCTGATGATCCTTTTCACCATAATAATGGTATAAAATGTGCATACCATTTTCCTCTAGAGTGGAGACACTAAATACTAAAGAATTAGATTGTATATGAAGTTGTTCCACATGAATTTCGAGTAAATATATTTTCCGGTGTACAGCATAACGCTGTTTTACAACACAGGTCACTACCAAAATATGAATCAACTAACACACTATATCAAAACTGTTCTTTTGACCTCCACAAGGTGGAGCCAAACATCACTATGAACTGAATCCGCTGGCACATGCAAACCTGTGTGTGTATGTCTATGGAGCAATCAATTTGAGGGGCAGTATGAATGTTAACATGCACTCTTGAATTCTTCAATGTTTCCTTTCAGCTCCTCTGGAAGAGAGGGAATGCGGTGTATTGACTTTCATTTGTAATTAAGTTCTCTCACACACTCTCACACCCACGTCCACACACAGGGCCCTTTGAATTTGAACCCTTCTACCTCACACATATATACAGTGCTCTCAAAATTTTTTTAAAAAAAATAAATAAATAAAAAACACACGTCTGAAACCACTCAGCACTAACAAATGCACATCTGTAAGACGGCTCAGTTCTTAATGGTCAAGGTCCCACCCAATGCCAGGTCCACTCAAATGTACAAATACCACTCAACATACAGTCACTCAGTAAAGAGAAGGGAAGAGATCTGCAACCCCAGCTTAACTATCGCCACAACTTCCATACAATGAAACATGCAACGTAAAAGACAGGGACTTTCAAAAATCGCAAAAAATTAAGATATGTTTTTGGGCCTACAGCAGTGATTTATTCTGGGTGACTACACAGAAATAGCGTTATTGGCGACAGTGTAATAACCCTAAATGAAACAAACGCTGGAATTTCATGATACGTAAATAATCACATATCTAATCATTGCAATGTCCGAGATTTACACTCCCTCCACACAGACAGCTTGGCAAGTACAAAAGAAAACAATCTACCGTCCACTGTGCTGTAAGTTTAATCTGATGTATGTCTGAGTGCCAGCGGGTCAAGGTCATTGTGTCTACGCTCCGTGGGTCCCATTTCAAACCCACCTCCCTCCCTCTGTGCCCACCTCATCATGAGGCCCCATCAATCTTAACACTGATATCCTGCTGAAAGTCTCTAATATAGACCACAGGCACTAATATACACAGTAGCCTCCTCACACATACCCCCCCTCCAAACACACACACTGAACAGAACTCAAAGAAAGAGAGCAGGGAGCGAGCTAAGAAGAGACTTCACAAACTCCGTGAAGAAAAAAATCCATGGCATCGGAGCTTAAAGGCTACACTGCCCAAATCAAACCTACTGTACAGACCTTCAGGCCTCACAGGTTAGAGCCGAACTGATCAGTCCGCCAGTAAAGAATCCTCACACAGATCCTCACACAGATGTTAAATCTAATTCAAATCTGATTTTGACTTGGACACAATCTGTCAAATTCATACTCCAAACAATAGGGGGGCAACATTTCACCAGAACTCTCAGTTCACAATCAATTTTCATCACTTGACTCACAAAGAGCATCTCAAATAAATACACATAAGAGCAACTCCCTTTATCCCAGTTACGCTACATGTAGCTACGGTCACTATCACATGGCCTGCAGTACTTTGCATTACAATTTGCAATTCTGAGCATATTTAGGCAGAATTGGTCACTTTCTCCCTCTGATATCCAATTCCACAGTTCTGCTGTTATGGTCCTGACCATGAACTCTGGTGTCAGATCAGTGGTGTTTCTAATTTATATAATCATGCTTTCATTTTAACAAACCGTACCACACGCCATACGAACAGACAGTTTTCCCTGCTCTTGGCTTCTCTGAATAATTCACTGAATCCAGAATTTGGGCAGTGGTCAATGGAATGTCTAATATTTCCATGTCTTCCTGCAAGTCCTGTTCCTGCTCCACACTCCTTTCCTTCCAGATCCAGATGGAATTCAGACTTCAGATAAAACGGTTCTTAAGATGCAAACAAGGTCATTCTGAGTGTTTGGATGTAAATAGCATGTAATATCGAAAAAAATGCAGAATAGCAGTGAATCTAAAAAACAAAAATCCATTCAACACCTTCCACATACATCCTGGCAAAACATTTTTTCAGAAATATCTAAAATCAGTGTATTTCTCTTTCTCTGGAGTGGAGCATTGTGTAACATTCTGAAATAAAACATTTTCCTCAAGAAACTCTTAGTTATATATAATTATATTAACATATAGTTATCTACAGCTTACCGTGTCTCGCATAACTCTTACTGTCGTGGAACACACTTACACTGTAGGCTTGTGACATCAAGAAGACATTATTTAGTGCAATTGAGGTGTGTAGCTCAGCAGGTATATTCAGTTTAGTCTGATTACAGTGTGTAGGTCTGCAAGTATATTCAGTTGAGTCTGATTACAGTGTGTAGGTCTGCAGGTATATTCAGTTAAGTCTGATTGCAGTGAGCAGGTCAGCAGGTATATTCAGTCTAGTCTGATTGCAGTGAGCAGGTCAGCAGGTATATTCAGTTTAGTCTGATTACAGTGAGCAGGTCAGCAGGTATATTCAGTCTAGTCTGATTGCAGTGAGCAGGTCAGCAGGTATATTCAGTTTAGTCTGATTACAGTGTGTAGGTCAGCAGGCAAATACAGTTGAGTCTGATTACAGTGTGTAGGTCTGCAGGTATATTCAGTTAAGTCTGATTGCAGTGAGCAGGTCAGCAGGTATATTCAGTTTAGTCTGATTGCAGTGAGCAGGTCAGCAGGTATATTCAGTTTAGTCTGATTGCAGTGAGCAGGTCAGCAGGTATATTCAGTCTAGTCTGATTGCAGTGAGCAGGTCAGCAGGTATATTCAGTTAAGTCTGATTGCAGTGTGTAGGTCAGCAGGCAAATACAGTTGAGTCTGATTACAGTGTGTAGGTCAGCAGGCATATTCAGTTTAGTCTGATTGCAGTGAGCAGGTCAGCAGGTATATTCAGTCTAGTCTGATTGCAGTGAGCAGGTCAGCAGGTATATTCAGTTAAGTCTGATTGCAGTGTGTAGGTCAGCAGGTATATTCAGTTAAGTCTGATTGCAGTGAGCAGGTCAGCAGGTATATTCAGTTTAGTCTGATTACAGTGTGTAGGTCTGCAGGTATATCCAGTTTAATCTGATTACAGTGTGTAGGCCAGCAGGAAAGGTCAGTTTAGTCTGATACCAGTGTGTAGGTCTGCAGGTATATTCAGTATAGTCTGATTACAGTGAAGTGGTGGTCAAGTCAAATTTATATTTTTTACATTAGTTGTATCTTTTAAGGCCATAGTAATGTTCCCTGTTTGGCACAGCCTTTATTAGACAGCTGTAGGGAAAAACAAAATCCACATTTGGGTTATAATGGATGGGGCTAAATTCAATTCAAAGCTGACTCAGAGACATTTTCATTTTCATTAGCAGCTTTCTAATGAATAAAACTTCTCTCAAACCCACTAGATCCAGACATGTTCATTTCGGTGTCAGACCACGTTCCTTCACGCTGGAAAGGTCTTTGCCTAAATCACAACATAGCCTGTGTGTTGAAGTGTATGAGCAATCTTGGCTGGCATGCAAAGATAATGAGCACTGTGTCCAAGCGGGCCAGACTAAGAGCCATTTTCAGGCTGGTTTTAGGCTCAGCCTAAAAGAAAGAGTGCTGGGTCAGCTGAATGCCTGACCGGATGTTTCATCTCTAATCTGTTTGCTGAGGGCCTCTGGAACAGCAAATGAGGTTGGGTATATTTGCTCAGGCTCTATGCGAGAGTGTGTGTGTAAGTGTGTATATGTGTGTGTGTGTGTGTGTGTGTGTGTGTGTGTGTGTGTGTGTGTCTGAAATCAGGCTGGATGAGAGGAAATTTAAACAGCTGCTGACTGTTTGATACCTCTGCCAGTTCAGTCTATGACAAACAGTGCTCTGTGGTTCTGTTTGTCCACTGCTCACTGCTGCATAGTTGGACCATCCAGTGCATTTCTTGCAAAAACACTTAGGGATATACAAGAAAATGTTACTTTGAAGGAACAGCTTTAAAAAAATACGTTTTTCTCTTTAACCTAGAGTAAAGGAGTGTACAGTATAAAGAATTCTGCTTAGTTTTATACAAAAAAAACATTGAATAACAAATCTGTCCTAAATCATTAGGCACTGAGCTGTTAAGTAACCCGTAAGTACACTTGCCGATGTGATCTTAGACACTAGACCTGGGCAATGTAATTGATGTAATTGTAAAAAGTCATTGTTCATGTATTAAAGCACTGGATTATCACAAGGCATTACTAAAGCCTTGGTTAGTCTGGTGTCGTCCACTGCATGATGTGGCCAAAAACTTATTAGCTTATCAAGAATGACCAAATCCCAGTTTAAGAATGACCAAATCCCTGTTTGGTTGTGATGTGTAATATGTAAAATCCCACAGATCTATTTTCCACTGAAAGGCAATTTTTTCATCACCATGGCTTGTATAGCCATTTGCTGTTGCTGAAAGACAAAAGTGGAAGAGCATACCGTCGCTGTCCAATAAAAAAACAGGTATCTCCAAAATGGCAACTTTACAGGAGAGGCCAAAAACCTTGTTCAATTTGAATGGAAGTCAATGGAACCGGACGTCTTTCCAAGCAGTTCTGGGCCATTTCTGTTGGTCCATTCTTCATGAAATTTACACACAGTGTAA
>JAMWET010002501.1:255000-292278 GCA_024036415.1 Prochilodus magdalenae
TGTTGCCTAAACCACTGGCCATAACGCTAACCTGAATATCTGGTCCTGTAATGGGAAGTAAGTTGATACAGGAAGGTGAAGCCTAATGCCACACAGATTTCAGAGCAGACCACATGCTTAGCCTGTGTGTGTGCGCGTACATCTGTTAAGTCATGAGTTGAGCCCTGACGAGAGATGAATCAGATTCGCTCTTCTTGATTATATGGTTTTATAGACCAAGCTGTTTAAACAAAGCAATCCTCAAACAAACCTGACCAGGGCACACAAGGACACCTTAACAGAGTCACACGACACACTCAGGATTCCTCCTTCATTGTGTGTGTATGTCTGTGAAGGTGGGTGAGAGAGAGAGAGAGAGAGAGAGAGAGAGAGAGAGAGAGAGAGAGAGAGAGAGAGAGAGAGAGAGAGAGAGAGAGAGAGAGAGAGGTCCCAATTCCATTAAGTGTAGGGATTTGAGAAGATTTAGGCCCCTTTCCCCCCCACTGAACTAGAATAGTTTCACAATATAATCATCAGACACAATACTGTGCAACAGAATACCGCTGCTTTGTGTGATACACAGCGCATCTGTGTTTTAGGCAACAGCTGACTGAGTTCGGCTAAACCTCAATTGAGTAACTCATTCAATTTTTTGTGCTGGATTTAAATTAACACTTCCTGTTTCCCCCTGGGTTATACACACAGTAAGAAACAGACACACTTAAAAGGGGACAATCCTTATTCTTGTTCTAATAGAGACGGATCCTTTGACTATATTGATTTTGGTATGATTTGCATTACATGCATGCAGGCTGATTTATATTATTTCCATGCGACCTGACAGTTACATAAAGCAATTCAAAGATTAAGCTGAAGTCACATGCAACACACTGGATTAACCTATTTCACTAATTAGCGAGATAAACCACTAGCCCAGTTTATTTCCTGTATCGTACCATTCGGGCAACGACCTGGAAATATTTCATGACGTGTTATTTAGCCTATATTTGAGCCATTGCATGATTTTTATGTCAGGAGAGTATCTGAATACTCTAGCTACGTAGGTCATGATACAGCAGGCTAACAAAACCTAACACATGTCATGTTAACGCTACAACGCTACAACGCTACAAAATACTGCAATGCACACAACATTATGGGTGACATACCAGAGTTCAAAAGAGGACAAACTGTTGGTGCACGTCTTGCTGGCGCATCTGTGACCAAGACAGCAAGTCTTTGTGATGTATCAAGAGCCACGGTATCCAGGGTAATGTCAGCATACCACCAAGAAGGACGAACCACATCCAACAGGATTAACTGTGGACGCAAGAGGAAGCTGTCTGAAAGGGATGTTCGGGTGCTAACCCGGATTGTATCCAAAAAACATAAAACCACGGCTGCCCAAATGAAGCTGTATTGGCCACAAAAGGAGGCCCTACACCATACTAATGAAGGATTGTGGCCTAAACCAGGTGTTTCAGTTTCATTGTCCAACCCCTGTACATAATATATCCAGCATGAGTGGACTACACATGCAGAAGTCTACCTTTCCAGACTGTGAAAGGGATGTCGTTACCCTCTCCAGTTATCTCTTATTAAGTATGGATGATGTTCATCTTCAGTCGACCAGCTTCTTAAACACATGTTTAGCTCCACCTGAAATGCTATAGCTGCATGAGCATCGGCTGTCTGTGTACTTTCCATGCTGTGAAAGGGATGTTGACGATTTCCACACCCTTTCCAAGAAAACCTAAAGTAGGAAGCCGAAATTGGCTTCCTATTCAACAGCTTCTTAATCGAATGTTCACAAAACAAGCTGGCGAAAAGAAAAGGTTACCTGCCTGCCGGCTACGTACCCCCATCCCTCCACCCTCACCCAAAGTCGCATATCTTCTATCCAGGCATCAAAAAACAGTTTAGAAATTGAACTGCATTAGCTAGCCATGCTGCATTAATTACCTTGAACCAAGTACAGTGGAGAAGAGTGGGCTTTGTTCCACATCAGAAACACTTCTGTACTGCTCTAAGTAAAGTGCATTTAATAGTGTTGATTCACATCTGTCTCTTTCAACAGCCATCTCCATAGCACTGTGACAGCCGGAATCACATTCATAGTACCTGCATGGGGAGACACTAAAGGTTTAAGGAGCTCTGAATAAGCATTGTTGTAATGACATGAACACAGGTGATTTTGACAGGACTGAAACTTCCTTTTTTTAGCTGCCCTCCTGGATATTGCCAGAACTCTATCCCATAATTTAAATATACAGTCAAAGTGTCTACAAATGTGGCTACAAAAAAAATCTAGCTTACTATTTTTCCTGTTTCTTTTAAAAACTTTAGATGTACTGTTCTTTCAGGGAAAAGGTCAAGCCATGTGAAGTCTACCATGGATATGGTTGGTGTAGCTTACCGGATAACACCGCTACCCACCAGGGAACCACCACCACATGTGGGAGACTGGGGTTCGAATCCCGGTCTGGGTGACTACGCTGTGCTGCACCAATAAGAGTTCAAGGGCAAGACTCCTAACGCTACATTGGCCTCCCTGTAATATGATTAACCTTGTAAGTCGCTCTGGAAAAAGAGCGTCAGCTAAACACCGTAAATGGATATAGTATAGTACAGTACAGTAGAGTACACTAATATAGTACAGTACCATCAGTTTGCCAACCACTTATATCAGAGGCACACGAGTCCAGTCCTGGTGGGCCAGTGTCCATCATCGTTTGGTAGATCCTCCTTTTCAAACACATCCATTTAATCTGGCAGTTAAAAGCTGAGTTGAATCTGGAGTGTCTGAGCAGGTAAATAACCAAACTGTGCTTGACAATGCCACCCCAGGACCAGAACTGTGCACCCCTGAGTTAGGCTAGCAGAGTGGCTAGAGGTACTGCAGTGTACGTGAGGCCTGGTATCTGCGGGCTAATGTTTGGATCCCACTGGCACACCTTTCACCAGTGTGGCCCCGCTGTTGTGTGTGCGATGTTTGTAAAGGGGTTAGACTAATGCTGAGAGCTTAGTATGTAACTGAAAACGTTTTCCATCACATTTGTACTCTCTTTAGCCCTAATCCACCCTGATTACACTGTCACTCAGAAGTCCGCTACACCTGCCAGGCCACACACACACACACACACACACATATAATCTTTCACAGAGCCTCCCCTCTCTCTGTGCGTACAGTACACCCTCAAAGCCTTCACAGCGCCACCCGTTTTATGACTGCTTTGTTAAAAGCTTGTTTTATGGTCGTATTTATTTGAGGAGTTTATGAGCATAGTGGGCAGATCACAGCTCAGGACCCGAATGCACATTCCACACGTGACTGGCCACATTTGTATGAATCACCACAAGGCAATGCAGACATCAATGAAACACAGATATGGACACACATATAGTGCTTTGCAAAAGTCTGTTACCACCTCGTATTCATTTATATTTCAGCCAAACTGGACAATAAGTATAATTTATTTCTTTTTTAGGAGATTTGTCTGAGGACATTTGATGTAAGACATAAGCCATTTTTCAAATATAGACCTGGGAGACAACCACACACCATGACCATCAGATAAACTGCACCTTTTAAGCATTTTCTTTGAGAGAGAGGAGAAAATAAAGCTGCACTCTTTCTCCAGATCTGAAAACACATAGAAGAATTCTGAAGAATGTACAGCTGTCAAGAAGGAAAAGGTAATAAAGAGGAATGGACACTGACTTTGTGTTGTTTAATCTACTGTGTCATTTTGTTTCTGACATATTCGTTCTGTGATTTCCTCCAATCCTGCTGTAACATTAATGACTTGCACACTTCTACCAGTAATTGTGGCTGAGGCCTTGTACTGGTAAAGCGAGAGTTGAACCACTCCATAAAGTCTTCTCTAACGAAATTCCAGAGACTGTCAATGGGGTTGCAAAGGTCAGGACTCCTGTGGCCAAATTCATGTGTGAAAATGATTCCTCACACCCCCTGAACCACTCTTCCACAATTTGCAGCCAATGATTTTACATCCCATAATAAACCTGTGCCATCAGGACACAAGAAATCCACTGACGGGGGAACATGGTGATTCAGTACATTCAGATAATCCGCTGACTTCATTTCACATAACAATGATGATGGAAGACCAACTGAAGCTAATACTGTAGACAACATGCTAGATAGGTACATCGCTTCACACGCTTTCCTGCTTACCCTTATGTGGCCATCACTCTGGAAAAGGGTAAATGTGGACTAGAGTCTAAACTTTAAGCCAAGATTTTGATCACAGCCAGCTCTCCACTATCCTTCCATGTTCAAATAAAGCATTGTTCAGTTTTTAACTATGTTACTATATGTGAATATGAGGTCTAGTGTTTTTCTGATCAGACATCAGACTAGTCTTAAAGTACACACACCAAACTCCTTTAAATTAACTGATAAATTAGACGTTAGATTAATTAAGATTAACTAAGCAAAGAAATAATCATACAAAGATAATCATTTTGTGCAGCCCCATTATTAACCCAATTCCAGTCATTTTAGAAATCTCTGTTGTTTGCCGCTCTATAATTTGACCCCTCTGGAACACAATTACAACTACAATTGTTCAGTCAAAGGTGTTTGCATTAAACAGTGATTTAAACAGCCAGGAAGTGTATCTCATGGCAACTAAAGAAATGAATGGTGGTCTCTGACTTTTAAAAGTACAGTACAGAAAGACATGACATGGAAATAAACTGGAAACCAGCACTAAAACCAACCTAATTATATAATATAATATAACCTAATTTTATCCTAACGTGTACATATTTACGCATACTTACAAGCCACATTTGTCACCTCCTGGCAACTATTTCCCAGTAATGATTTCCTGAAAGAATCAAATTCTGCCAAATGTGCAGAACCTAAACATTCCTATCAATACACCATATGTTCCTGCAAAGGCAGACTTACAGTGAAGTTTAGACTCATGCCTGTACATCAGAATGTACAGCAAATGTGAAGTGATTCTTATCCAACTATGCAATCAAACGTGCTATTACAGAACACCATTTATAACAATGCAAAACTACAGAGGTTTAAAACCCACAATTAATAAATCTGATTTGCTGAATAGACTTCAAATATGCAGTACAATGAGCTTTAAACATGGTACCATCTCTGAAGCTGAGGCAGTTTAGACACGACCAGCTTGAATTCAGACTAGTGTTTATTGCAAACAGCTACGTAACATAGTTCTGCAACTCTAATCCTGTCACACACAGCTTAAACAGCTCCCACTCATCACAATACAGCCTGCAGCCAGTGACACACACGTCTGGATTTTTGGGACTTTCCTGTGGTGGCAGAGAATTTTAGACAGACTATTCAAATGTTAACATGTATGTAAAGTGTGCACTTCACTCTGTGTGCTTAAAGCTCATTGTCTTCTCACAAACACTGCATGATACAAACAAAATGCCATATTGGGAGTATTTTGCTATGTATTATGACTGGCACATGTTTTGCAACATACTATACACCTGTGGTCCATTCTATGCATGCAATGTAAAGATGTCCAGACACCATACACCGATCAGCCATAACATTAAAACCATCTCTATGTATCTACGCTCTATCCATTTTATCAGCTCCACTTACCACATAGGTGCACCTTGTACGTCTACAGTTACAGACTGTAGCCCATCTGATTCTCTGCATACTTTTTATACCCCCATTAACCTTTTTTTTCCCAATGGTCCTCATAGGACCACCACAGAGCAGGTATCATGTAGGTGGTGGATCATGCTCAGCATTGCAGTGACATTAAGTGGTGGTGGTGTGTTAGTGTGTGTTGTTGCTGGTGTGAGTGGATCAGACACAGCAGTGCTGCAGGAGTGATTAAACACCTCAGTGTCACTGCTGGACTGAGAAGAGTCCACCAACCAAAACTATCCAGCCAACAGTGTCCTGCGAGCAGCATCCTGCGAGAAGCATCCTGCGGATACTGATGAAGGACTATAGGATGACCGAGAGAAACTGTACAGCATCAGATAAGCTCTCGTCTCTGACTGTACATCTACTAGGTGGACCAGCAAGGTAGGAGTGTCTAATCGAGAGGACAGTGAGTGGACACAGTGTTTAAACACTCCGGCAGCACTGATGTGTATAGATACATGGAGAATGTTTTAAAGTTATGACTGATGGGAGTGACTATGCTGTTGAATCATAGGTGAGTGGTGTGGCAAAAACATGAATACTTTTTTAATTTCATAAATGTACCACTTTAAGACTTCACTTTGTATGATCCACAATGCACCACAATATATATATATATTTATATTTCTGGCATTTGAGAAAGAAAAAAAAAAAACATAGAACCACACTTAAAAAATACTACCAAAAAAAAAACGCCTCACACAACCCACACTGAACCAGAAAGACTGCCCACTCCGAAACGTCCTGCTCCAGTCTAGCTTGTGAAGGTGAATCTACTGGCTTGTTCTACCTGACTTTCAGAATTGGACTCAACTCAAACTGTTAAGATTGAACCAATGCCCCTGTAAGAACAGCAACAGCAGTTACTTGTTGTAACTTGGAGGTTGACCAATCAGAAAAGAGTGTGTGAGGTGAGCAATCAGAGTACACTGGCTCATCAGAAGGAGGACCTAGAAGCTCTAGCACAGTGCTTCAGACAGAGACTGAATACAGATGTATAGTATGAGAAACATACTGTGTTTTGGGAAAAAAGAAGCATGACCCAAAAATAAAATTATGGAAATGAGCTCAAGAGGTCTGCTATATAAGGTATTGTGCTCTCTGGGGAGTGTTTTTCAGTACTGATGATACCCAAACATCATGTTTTTCCCATTGTTTTAATTTTACTTCATCTAAGAAAACAGGTTGCTGATAAAACAGAACTTATACTTACATTCCTCTGTAGGTACACTGGGAGTTTAAACAGTGCCTTTCTGATGGTAAACATTAATTCAAGTCAAGAAGTTTTTTTGTCCTTTCAACTATATACAGTGGTGTACAGTACACAGTGAAACGAAACAACGTTCCTCCAGGACCAAGGTGCTACATAGAACAATAATACAATAAATACACACGACTATTTACAATACACCAAACAGCAAACAATAAATACAGGGAGGGGACAGTGCAGACAGCCCACTGGTAGTGGGTGCAGTAAAGTGTGGTTATGTCCATTTTTTTTTTAAAGATAAACATTGTTTTTTAGCAGCAGTTATGTCCATATTTGGTATAAATGTAAACATTGTATTCTTTAAGTTTTATGTGTAGACAGATTTAAAAGATGAGATGTGTGTGTGTATGGGTGTGTGTGTGCGTTCAGTCCAGTCATCGAATGTGTACAGTTACTCAGACCAGACCAGGTGTTAAGGAGCCTGCTGGCTTGGGGAAAGAAGCTGTTGCACAGTCTGGATGTGAGGGTCCGTTTGAGGCTCCTCTCCTCATGTAACTGCTGTGGCTACTGTTATAGAAAGTACTACATCGTTACAGGAACAGACTCTTATCAACATGTTAAAGACCACAATGCAAATATACACCCACTGTTAAAATACAGTGGAACTCCAGTGCCAAACTTCGGTAAACACAGTGTGTATATAAGAGGAGGTGCATTTTAGCACAGAGACACTTCATGAAATGTGTGGGAACAACTGAGATCAAATTCCCTGCCTCACACACACACACAGAGTGAGGTACAGAAGGCTGACTGTCTACATTACACAGTTTTCTCCAACCAAAAAACTCAGTCTGCTCTGTCAACACAGCCTTAAATAAGTGCCCACTGTGTGTCGGTGTGTGTAATGTTATTAGAGGGTCACAGATGAAAACGCGGCTTGTTAAGCACTGAAGTTTCCAGCTGCCTGAATGAGTCACTTTGCCTGAAACAGAAGCCCCTCGTCTCCTGTAGAGTCCACCTCTATCTCTCTCTACATCCCTGTCACCTCTCTATTTTTTATTAGCTACGTCCTTCCGCTCACGCTCTTTCCCCTTCTCGCAAACCCTCTCTTTCAACCTCCTCACAATCACCCTCTATACCTTTGCATCAACTCTCTCTCTCTACTTCCTCACAATCTCTCCCCACCTTTTCTCTACTGCTTATATATAGACTCAAGAGAGTCAAGAGGCTTCTATAGTCATTCCATCCATGTACAGTAGTCAAGTCAAGTCAAAATTTATTTATATAGCACCTTTTACAACAGATGATGTCACAAAGAATCTTTACAAAGAATCTAGTGTCCAAGTCCACAGTGAGCAAGCCAACTGCAACGATCTAAAAGAGAGAGCCAGAAGGTAGCAAAGACATGAGGGCTCCCAGAGAAGTCAGCACCCCTCTGCTTCACCGTCAACAAAACTTATAGCACATGAAGAGCAGCGGCAGCACCAACATTCCCAGCTTACCAAAACACTCTCTGTCAGTGTAGTTCTGGACTAGCTGAAGTTCGTTAAGGCTGGTGCATTACAATAATCCAGCCTTGAAGTAATAAAGGAGTGAACTGACTTTTCTGCGTCCGTTAGGGACAGCACATTTCTTAGCTTCGCAATATTGTGTAGATGTAGAAAAGCTATTCTAGTGATATTAGTCATTTGTTCATCGAAAGCCAGATCAGGGTCGATCGTGACACCCAGACTTTTTACAGATGTACCTGTCTCACGCCAGACAAAGTCTGATTGACGCAGGCTAAGCCAAAATCAAGGCTGGGTTTATTTAACAGGTTGACATTCAGTCTCAAAAACAGAATCCAAGCAAACACAGTACAAGGTAAAGGCAAAGTCAGATATGAAGAGGCAGTCAGAAGTCTAAAGCAAATAAGCAATCAGAACAGAGCAACCAATAACAGAGGGTAGAAGAAGAGAAGGGGCGATCCAGAGATCAAACAGAATCAGAAACCAGAAAGTCTGAATCAGTATCACTAGGAGAGAATGCTCAGTAAAGGCAATAGGATAGATAGATAGATAGATAGATAGATAGATAGATAGATACTTTATTGATCCCGAAGGAAATTTAGCAATTTAGGAGTTGGCGATACTTCGCAATGAGTGTATGTAAACCAGGAGATTATAAGCAAACAGACTAAATGAGATACAGCTGAAAATAATCAATACTCTGGTGACAATGAATGAGAAAATTGTGCGTGATTGGGCGATGACGGACATGTGACTATTACATCAGTGCGTAGGGGGTTCTGGGAGTTGGAGTTCAGGACATCAGAGGCAATGGGGAAACCCGGAAGCATGACAACCTGGTGTGACTAAGAAGCTGTTAAGATTTGGGGACTAAGAAGAGGAACTTCTGTTTTGTCTGGGCTACGTAGGAGGAAGTTACTTGACATCCAGCCTTTTATATCTTTCACACAGTCCTCCATCTTATAAAGATGAAGTGTATCATCTGTTCTAGCTGAAATATACAACTGCATGTCTTCGGCATAGCAGTGGAAACTGATGTTGTGTTTCTGATTATGGTACCGAGTGGTAGCTTGTATAAGGTGAATAATATAGGTCCTAAGGCGGAGCCCTGTGGAACACCAAACTTTACTTGTGTGAGTGGATGATTCACTGTTTATGTTTACAAATTGATAGCGGCCACTTAAGTAAGATCTGAACCATGAAAGAGCTTTTCCTGTTACTCCTACAAGGTTTTCCGGTAGGATCTCGAAGGATGGAGTGGTCTATTAGTGGTCTACTAGTGGAGTGCGTACTCCAGTACAGATTGAAATTACATTCTTTCAGGAACAAGGTCCAACATGGAACAAAAGGATAGAAGTGCAAACGTGCAGAAGTAAGCGTGCAAACAAAAATGAAAACTAGAAAACGATACAATAAATATGACACATTAAACAGACATTAGACCCAGAAAACGCCAAGAGACAGGACAGTGCAGCACCGACACGGCACTCTAAATCTAACCCCACAATCTCGCTCTACTTCCTCACAATCACGGCCCCTGTATCTCCTCATCATCTCTTTCTCTACCTCCTCACAATCTTGCTCCCTGTACCTCCTCATAATATCTTTCTCTACCTCCTCACAATTTCTCCCTACTGTTCTCTCGACCCAGATTCAATCTTCCTGTGCTTCCAAACAATCTCTCTCTGCACAAACTCTCGCTCTCTACTTCCTCACAATCTCAGTCTCTTTACTTCCTTATCTCTTTCTCTACCTCCTCACAATTTCCCGCTACCTCCTCGCAATCTCTCTACTGCTCTCTTTCCACATCTTCAGTCTCTATCTTCTTCTCACAATCTGTCTCCACTCCTTCACAGTCTGTTGCACAACCTCTCTCTACTGCTCTCTACGTTTACCCACGTCACTCCACTGCTGCGCTTCCTTCACTGGGTTCCTGTTCTTCCGGCATCTGATTTAAAACTCTGCTGCTCGCCTATAAAGCCAAGAATGGACCAGCCCCTCCCTAACAAACCGCAATGGTTAAGAGTCTATCTGTACCTCAAGCCCTTCAAGCTTCAAGTACAGCTTGACCCACCATCCTTGAAGACTCATGGAAGACAAGCGTCCAGACTCTTCTCTGGCTCCCAGATGGTGGAATGAATTCAAGCGCAGACTGAAGACCCATCTCTTTGTAATGCACGTGAGTGAGCACTAGTAGATGTGTAAGTTATGTGTGTATGTTGAAATATTTGTGTTGTAATTACATTCATAACGACCTTTTCTTCTCTACAGGTATGAGTGCTGGGCTGGGGTTGCCAGGTAGTGCACTTTTGCTTTATCGTAAGTCTTGCTTTTGCCCGGTCGTAAGTCGCTCTGGATGAGATGCCTTAAATGTAATTTAAATGCTATATCTACCCCCACAGTCTCGCTCTACTTCCTCACAATCTCTCTACACCTCCTCACAATCTCGCTCCCTGTACCTCCTCATAATCCCATTCTGTACCTCCTTTCAATCTTTCTTTGCCTCCTTATAATCTCTACCTCTTGAAATCTTTTTCTCTGCTTCCTCACAATCTCTCTCACTACCTCTGTCACTATTCTCTCAATCACTCTCTCTCTCTCACTCACTTCTTCCCTCACTCTTAACAATGAATTCACTCACATCAGTGGCTCCAGAGGCAGCAGCAGGCAGTCTTCATTGGTAGCCAAGTCAATGTTAAGAGATTGTAATGAAATTCAATTATAAGCATCTTGTTAATGTGAGCATATACGTACATCAATGTGTATATACAATCAGAGCATAATGTAGACAATAATGTAGTGTCTGATACACACTGAGGTTGAGCTCATCGTTTAATCTGTATTTTGTTTATGACAAACTGACAATTTAAGCAAACACACTTATGAATAAGAATACGTCACACTTCAGTCTCCGTTTATTGTTACTCTGATGAAGCGAATTAAAAGATGTTTCCACAGTGGTGTGAAACCTATTATGAAAATGTGTACGCACTCGCATGATGTGTGCAAACCATCACGGTGCATCCAACAGTAAAGGCCAAATGAAGGGGACAAAGAAGCAGCCTCTGTATCTGTATCTGATATATTCAGTGTGATAGGCTTAACTCATTTATTAGCTATTTATCTGATGGGGTGTGGGGTCAGTGGATGCTGCCGCTGGCTGGCCTGAAGTAACCTGTGAAGGCTTTGTGAGTGGCTGGAGATTCAGTTCCATCACTCGTCATCTCTGTGCTTGTGTTTCTTTTTCTGATCTGATTTTAATCATTATAATTCTTATTTCTGTGAAAGATCTTTCTGTGGAATATCTATCTATTTTCAAAATTTGGTAGAAAACACTTACAAAAACATAATGCTTTCAAATTTGAAAGAATAAAGAACAGATTTCTAATTAGTAATTATTGTCTTAAAACGACAGACTTGGGGGTCACGTGATGCAAGCAGCGGAGGGTATTGTATGTTTGTGTGTTTAGATATGCTTACTGTTTACGATACATTGTAATATAACTGCATTTTCTAAATAATAATAAAAAGTATAGAAAAAAAAAACGACAGACTTATTTTTCAGTTAATATAGCTTTCAGCATGTTATCCAATAATTGCTGTAAACTGCTATCTAGTTTAAATATATATATATATATATATATATATATATATATATATATATATATATATATATATATATATATATATATATATATATATATATATATATATATATTTCTGCTGCTTAATCTGCTTTTATTTCTTAGAGATTCTTAGTGCTGTTGTAATTATACTCAACAAGTGCAATTAACCAAATCACTGAGAAACCATAAAAGTCAGAGAGTGTTTTGGCCCTCTCCCAGCCTGTAGCTGTGTTGTCCTGTGTGTTTGCTGCTGGACCTTGTTCTTATGAACCAGACCCTCACTGTATCTACCAGTGAAGCTAGAACCCAACCTTCTGTTCCTCACTAAGAACCTGCTATACATGTGGTGATGCTGATTTAAGAAGAATGGTCTCTTATTTATTTCCAGAGTTGTATATATATATATATATATATATATATATATATATATATATATATATATATATATATATATATATATATATATATATATATACTCTCTCTCTCTCTCTCTCTCTCTCTCTCATTATCTTTGTTTTAATATATTGTCATATGAGACAGCTTCTACACATGATACTCTTGTCTCTATTTTGTGTATATCATGCCTATTTCATATATTTGTATTTATTTTGTATTTTAGTTAGTATGTATAATAATGCTGCCCTGCTGTAGAGTGATTACCTCTGCCTCGCCACAAGCATTTCAACGCAGGAATGACAAATTATTCTGACACTTAAGCTTGAAGTTGTGTTATTAGATAGTCTAAACTTAAATACTGCTACATATGAGCTAACTGTGCTGCACTTAACTCATAACAGTGGAAACCAGTGGAAGCAGTAAGCTTTATGTGGAGTAAGATAAACCTAGTCTGCAGAGTATATAGTGTTGATACAGTGTAGATTTGACAGTGGACTTTCAGTGTCCAGCAATGTTAGCTAGAATGCGGCTTTATCTATATTTGGTTGACTTAATGGTCTTGTAATTCATATTATCCAGTTATCTTCACTTAGAGATTTACAGAAATGTCATTCATCTATTCCTTCGGCAGACCTCGGGGTGAACGATTTGGGGGAAATATTGAACTGTAATTTTTCTTGGAGAATTCTGCCATAAAAAGAGCTGCCAAATATGTTGGTAATGTGATTGTCAAAACAATACTGCTGCCTTGGGTATATCTGAACAACCTTTGATCCTGGGGTTGAATCAGCTTCTTACACAAATTTGTTCATGCTTTAAATTACCACCGTTGTACAGAATCTCTGAACAAGGGCATGCTCTCTCTATTACTGTGCTCTCTGGCTTGGAAACATATGGAGAAGGGTCGAGGCCAAAATCGCAGATGTAAATTAGACTCAGGGGGCAAAAATAATTGATCTAGGAACGTGACAAAAACGTAAACTCACTCCAACGGAGAGAGCACAAACAAGTCTTACATGCAATCTTGTTATTATAATGCTGATGTGACTATACACAAAAACAATGACTACATGAATGAGAAACTATACTGTTATATATAGCAGTGAAGCTAATCTCCCTGTGCAGTCCTGGGCATGGTGGCCAGCTCCTCAGCTCTCCATCTCTCCAGCCAATCTATTACACACTGGACAGCTCTCCAATCATGAAATGGGCAAGCTAATTGTGCTCCCACCTTTAATTCAATTCATTAAAAACCACTGTTACACATGGGAGAGTCTGTTTGGGATTTTTTTTCATTTATTTGCTATAATTACAATTCCCCACTCTCAATTTCATTGGCTTTTAAGGAATCCTTTTAGATAACGTTGCTGAATTTCTATTTCTAAATTTTGTCCAGAGTAAAAACACAACATCTTTCACACTGCAGGGTATTGCTCCTGGCCATGTGGCCATGGACGTGCTGTAGGACAGAGTCTGTTCCTTGTGATTAAGTTCCTGCCGCTGTGCTGCATGAGCTATTCTGTGCAGGGTTGAGGGGTACTTTGGTTAGTTAAGTGTCTACCCTAGATGGATAGTAAATGGTTAGAGGTGACCTGCCTGCTATCCCACCTGTTCAGTTAGGATTTAACGGCATTCTCATCATTCATTGGTTCTAATAAAGGAGCATTCACTTAGAGTGGAAGTCTTACTCTAGCCAAAGCCACAGTATTCTCCTGGTCTGAAGCTCAATAGGAAAGCAAGCATATAGAGTTGTGTACTGTGATGACCAGGTGTAAAGTCAATGAGTGATTGATGATCTTATCTGGACATTGTCCTGATATGGGATATATATGTTGCTTGATATAACTACCTCGCCATATGTATATACTGTATATACACACATACACACACACACACACATATATATATATATATGTATATACAAAAGCAAAGTCACTATATGACATCAAAGCTCACCCTACAGTCAACAGCCGAAGTGTGAAATACTGCTATAGTTATAAGCTTGAAATACTGATGTCTACAGTATACTCAGAAACACATATTATTAATTAACAATATTGAACATATTTAGGAATTAAATTTTTCTGTAGTTAATATGGAAGTTTAATCTCAGGACAATTAAGCAGGGGCTCATATAAATACTTAAGAGTCAAAAGCAGACGCTACTAAGTGATTGGACTCAAAATCAGACACAGGCAAAAACAGAAACAGAGAGAGATGGGGTGGTCAGAGAGAGAAAGAAAGAAGGAGAGAGATGAGAGAGAGAGATGGTGTGGGTGAGAGAGAGAGAGAGAGAGAGAGAGAGAGAGTGAGAGCGAGAGAGAGCGAGAGACATATTCTAGGCCTGATATACTATGCATTTTGTGCCTCATTCAACAGACTACACGTTATGTATGGAACAGCATCCCTAGCTTAAATAACCGCATTATGGGCTCTATGAGTGCATGGAAAACTGCCAAATGAGTGGAGATATCACACACGTGGATGATTATATTTTGAGCCGGTTTGTGAAATACCCCATGGTTTTTCGTGGTCCCATGTTGGCTGGGATCTCCAGCATTGGCTGGCTGCTAACTTACTCACCATAGGAGCACTGATTGGTTAAACAGTCTGGCACTTATGTCCTTCTCCACACATTAACTGAGATCCCCGCTTCTGCCTTCAAATTGAGAAATGAGTAACAATTCACTCTTTCCACCAATCTCTTTTGAAACTGTGCTAGTCTCCTGAAAAATAAATATGTTGTTTTTCAGAGGTGTGCCGGGCACTGTCTCAGTTAATAGGCAAAGAAGGAGAAGCTGAGTGATGGAACTTAGTGATTTGTGAATGACCTTTCTCTGGATTTGCATTTTGTTGTTGTCAAAAGAAACTTTTAGTTCTTCAGTTTAGGGCTAGGGTTAGGGTTAGGGTTATATTAGAATGTTGCACTCACATAAGACACATTTTGTGCTACCCCTGTGCTCACACAAACATTTGACCCATCAAGAAAGAAAGAGGCAGAGAGTGAGGGCTGCAGGAACCAGGAACACAGAGAAAGACAACCAGGGAGAGAGGAGGGGAGGAAAGAGAAAGAGACACTGGTACACTTGGCTGATTTAACAGTGCAGCATTATGCTATTTTATTAAATTACTATTAGATCACACACACACCCACACCCACACACACACACACACCCACACACACACACTTATGTTACTATGTTCCACATGACCCTGAATACTTTTGCAACTTCTCATGCAGCCAATCTGGTCCAGTTACTCACCTTCTGAATACTAAATACTGTATTACACACACACACACACACACACACACACACACACAGGTGTTATCTTCTCAGGTGTTTAGTAAGAGATAAAAGTAATGATATGCACTATTGCTGAAATTGCACTCGCCCTCTGAATGATAAACCTGACATAGAAGGTTAAGAGGAGAGAGAGAGAAAGACAGAAAGGGAGAATAACAGAAAGAGAGAAAAAAAGAAAGAAAGAAAAGAATAGAGAAAGAGAGAGAGAAAGAGAAAGAGAGTAGGGATGGGGTAGAGAGAAATGAGAGAGAGAGAAGCAAGAGAGGCAGAAAGAAAGAGAGAAGAGCAAGAGCAAGAGAGGGAGGGAGGGAGAGAGAGAGCATATGTAAATGAATTTATTCATGGTGACAGCGCATGTACACTCTACACATCCCTCTTTCTCTCTGTGCACAGTAATAAGACTGAATTTAGTTTGTTTCCATGATGGTTTTTCTAACGCTGGTCAGTAGCCTGTTTATCCGGGTTTAATCTTTAGGTCTAGTTATTTCTTGTGTTACTGTCAGAGTGAGGTGAGGTGGGAAGGTGCCTCCTGGAATGCCCCCTAGAGCCTCAGGAGATCTTGGATTTGCAGAGTCCAGCTTACAGTGCTAAACTTCCCCAGCAATGCCCTGCATCACTATCTCAGCACCGTACTTTCAAACTCCAAAACATTACAACCAAACTAAATTCGACTGAGATAGGCCAGTATGTGATGGTACTGATATATAGTTTTTAATTATTAATACTTTGTTGTTTTAACATTTCACCAAAACCTTTACACACTGCTAACCATGCTGAACTGTGCCGCTTCAGTAGTGCATCTTGAAAATGCCAAACAGTTGGCTATTGGGAATTGTAACCATGCCTGAAATATACAGGAATATTGTTTTTATGTACTAATTGCAGTGTAAGAGAGTGAAATTTTTATAATGCAAAATTAATTCTTTAAAATTGGAATCACATCCCCAGCATACTACCCAGCTGTCACACTCCATTCAGGGTTCAAGACTTGAACTAGAGAAAGTGGATATTCAGGTCTTCATGCCCTGAAAAAACTGTCCATAACCTTCATTTAAAGAAACAATCATAATGTTTACACGTCAATTCATACAGGATAAAGGATCTCTGCAAATTCCGCAAATTACCCCAAATAATGAAACATCGTCACATGGACATTTATATCAGCATCACAAAGTCAAAAAGTGTTCAGAACTTCTGTAATGAATTTCAGGGTGAAGAAACTGGGGCAAATCAAACTTGATTTAGCTGACAGCCTCGTTTTCAGGGTTGCCTTGACCATTTTCTACTGCCTGGTTTGTTAATGTTAATTATTAACTCCTGAGATGATGATCACTGGAGAATTGTAGAAGGTAATTCACTCCAGAATTATTACTTACCAGACTTGTAAAAACTACCAACATGGTGTCACACCCTGTCATGTCCTGTCATGTTCATGTGCTTCTGTTTGTTTTGGTCCTGTGCTCCTCCTGTCTCGGTCCTCTAGTCCGGTCTCTTATTTCTAGCTCCGCCCCTTCCCAGGTGTCTCTCGTCAGCCCTAGTTGTGTTATACCCCATGTCGTGCCCTTTGTTCTTGTTGGGTGTTTTGTCTCCCGGCCGGTCCTTTGGCTCTTTGTGGTTTGATTAAGTATCCGTGTAAGTTTCTTCATGTGTGTTGTTGTGTAGCCCTGTTCTGTTGTTTAGTCTCTTTGGTTTTGTTTTATTTTTGTTTTTTTAAAAGACTTGCAGTTGCAACCTGTCCCCACGTCCCGCATAACACATGGCAGATTTGTACTGGATTAAAATCACAGATCTTGTAGTAATCACCCAAAAATTACACCATGTCACCAGGTAATACTAATCCTGCTCCAAAAAGGGCTTTAAGAGCCACCCTATGTGAGGGTTCCACCGAGAAGACTGGAATGACCAGTCAGAACAACTGTGAATACTGTAGTACACAAGGACAAAAATGTCAAAGCCTTTGTGTGTGCGTACCTTTCACAGACGCCTGCTGGGGGTAAACAGCCAAAGCGCAGTTTGCCAGGTTAAAGAGAACTGCACTGAGCCAAGAAGAGGGCAAGAGAGACAGAGAGGGAAAGAGAGAGAGAAAGAGTAAAAAAGAGAGAGAGAGAGAGAGAGAGGGGGAAAGAGAGAAAAAAACAGACAGACACACAGAGGGAAAAAAGAGAGAGAGAGAAAGAGAGTAAAAGAGAGAGTGAAAAAGACAGAAAGGGAGAGAAAAGATACAGACACACAGAGGGAAAGAGAGAGAGAGAGAGAGAGTGTAGTTGTCATCCAGCAGAGAAACTACAGGAGGTCCGAACAGCTACACTTTGCTGTTGACCCTGTCCGTGTGATGAAGACAGGGACAATAGAGTTCAGGCTTCTATGTTTGTGTGTGCTCATATTGAGATACTGAATGGCCAGTGCTTTTATTCTTCTGAAAGAATAACTGTTACCAAACTGGGTAAATTATACAACATGCCATTGTAAGGGTGGCCCCCATATGCATGCTCAGATTCAGAAAACCCTGTGGAGCAAACGACCCAGACAACTTTTTGAAAATGCACAATAAGGCTGTACGTACCACAAAGCAAAGCATTATGAACAAACTTTACTTGATATCCGCCAAGTCTGAACTGTACCACACAGGACTGCACCCCAGGTCACTCATGTTGGGCCAAACATACATCCTATGATGATCATGTGCACTGAGAACTGCAACCTCTGGTGTTGAATTCTGCCAGCAGTGAGTTGAAGTCAGGGGTTCACAGGCGTTCGGTGCAGAACTAAATATGGCCAAACTAATAGTCAGTCCGGTGACCTAGACATTTAGTAAGTTCACACTGTAGCCCAGTGCATTAGCTCACCACAATAAAAACAAACAAACTCATATAGGCTTTACTGTTTAGCTAATATTCACCCCCAGCTAATATTTAGCACAACAAATAGTTTGACAAACACTGTGAATCAACAGTGGTGAGTTTTCACCGCAGTACTTATGATGGGTCAAATGCCCGCTTGCCCCCAGTGCTTTAGTTGTTCTCGTGGAATCAATAAACAGCGATGCATCATATATGCATAGTATGTTTATATGACCAGGCTAGTGCTACAAGACACTTGTCAAACGGCTGCCCTCATTACACAACACAACATGGTCAAACTGTAGGTCTGCCACAGCTGCTGCCTGCATGAAAGCACACTGACTGGCTGTACAACACTTACTATTGTGTCACGTAATAAAACTTACTATAAGAATTCTAGCTCTACAACCAGAAGTGATTAACATCAGAAACACATATTCTCCAAAATACTAACAGGAGCACCGAATTCGTCAACATGTTTGGGTGCTCAGTAAAACCCACATAATCCCATTTCCTCTGGGAATCCATTCCGAGTATCCACCCTGTCGAGGACTGCTGCGGTCACGACACACCTAGCCTTATTTCCCTCCAGCATGTTTGCGGCCATGCTTTAGATTGACCTCTGTCATGCAAAACGCAGCCAGTTATTATGTTTGCCATCATAATTGCTTTTAAGTCATGCATGACATTTAAATGAAGCACAGAATGTGTGCCAAGGACAAAGCAAGACGGCAAGAAACAATTAAAAGGCCATTAAATGGGTCATGCTAATGCTATTTAGGGATGAGGATAGGGAGAGAGTGAGAGAGAAATTGAAAGGGAGATCGAGAGAGGTCAAGAAGCAGAGGAAGGATGAGAGAGAGAGAGTGATCAAAAGGGAAATCAAGCCAGCAAGAGGGAGACTGAAAGTGTAATGTAGCATACAGCATCATCTTGATTTCCTATTTAACAATAGGCTTAACAGTGCGAGTAAATTCAAATAACTAGATACACAGTAGTAAGACACGGCAGCTCCGGAACATAAACTGGCCACTGAGGGAACGATTCTAATGCCTGAGAATTCACCTGTCATTCAGTTTTATAGCCTAGTCTGATTCCAATCTCTACTTTTTATTAGCCTATTGTATTTAATAGCTTATTTAACAACTATGTGAGGTAAATGAACACATGAAACACACCCAAACATTTCCAGTTGCCCATTTAAATGACACTAACAACAATGATGTAAGTAAAATATTGAAAGACAGACACAAATAAAAGATGCCATAGCCATAGACACCATGTCATTTCAATGAAATGTATTATTATTACTATTATTTTTATTATTTAGTAGTATTTACATAGAAGGTGTGTGACATTTACATTATATTTATTACATAAGATTGATGGTTGGGGATAAATTCTAGGAACCAGTTACCATTTAGCTAGAACCCATTTACCAGTTGCTATATCTGTCTTTCAGCTTCTCAGTGGCTAAATGAGTGTGGCCAAGCTCTTCACTATGACACTGTTCAACAGTCGAAACTGCAAGCAGAAAGTGAACATGTATTAATTTCTCAGTTTTCTTAACTTATCTTGGCTCAGTCTGTCTGTCAGACTCTGTCTGCACCATTGTATTTGGTCTCTAGCTTTTTGGGTATGCTTTTTGGGTATGACTGACTTTTTATATTATCTAAAATGACACTAATAAATGGCAATTGACAAAATGGTTTAATTGTAAAGCTACCCTTTTAAGACCAAATGTTTTGTTTCAAACAGTGATAAATAAGCCTATAAACTCATTTAAAAAAATCCACAGCAGAACCGATGGTAGATGAGACAATGCCTGCCCTAAAAATGATTCATTTTTAATCCGTACTTAATGAATAAGGTGTAGTACTCATAGTGCTTATAGATTATTCTGTAAAAGCTTCTCATTCCTTCCAGCCGCTGTCAGACTGTATAACAGCCGCTTCCCTCAGTAGTCTACTTCTAAACTAGTCTATTTCTATGTTCAATAGAACCCAGTAATCTACCCCTATTCTACTATGTGCAATAAAACTCAGTAGTCTATTTCTAGTTCTACTATGTGCAATAAAACTGCATAGCATAATCCTGTCTTCTGGATTTTAAATTTTTTTTAAATTTAATTATATATTTCTCTGTACTTTTTGTATATAGATCTTATTTATTATTTGTATATTTTCCTGACACTTCTGTTCTTTCCTCTGTGCTGCTGTAACTGTGCAAATTTCCCACTGTGGGATCAATAAAGGATTATCTTATCTTACCTTATCATTTATAAGAAACTGAGATGCTACCATGCAATTTCTTGGGCATTTGTAATCCAGCACTTTTCCTTTACGGAATAAGGATGCTGATAATAAAGTAAATTCAGTTGAAATGGACCTGTATGCACTTCTGTATTTTAATGACCAATGTATCTCAAAGCAGCTTTAGAGAAAAGTGAAAGTGTGGGCTTGTAGGGTTTGAAGAGTAAAACTAAGCTAATAAAAGCATCAACACACGTCATCATGAAAATCAGACTGACGTTGACAAAGAGCCCTTCACCTTACATCCTCTTCTCATTCCACACTGTGACGGTGATTCACGCAGTGCTGACCCTATCGCACAGGCAGACAAAGATGGGAAAGCAGTTGAAAATAGACACAGGTGGACAGAAAAGGAGAGCTAGAGAAGGGGAGCTAAAGTCAAGAGTCTCACTGCGCTCAAACTTGCAGTGTGAGTCATCTCAGTCTGGACGTCACTGCCTCCTCCAGGGCCATTCACAGCTTCAGGCCACTTCAGGCCCTTTTGGCGTACTGGAGCCGCCCCAGAGAAACCCCGAGCCGGGCAGGCTGGGCAGACCCAGGGTCAGCAGAGTGGATCTGGAGGAGGACGTGTTTGGAGAATGTATGAGAAATGAGCAATCGTGTATGTATGTGTGTGTCCCTGAGTCCAGCACAGAACAAACTCTGAACCAAACAGACTACCATCTAAAGAGAGTATAGAAATACATTTCTAACCAAGACTTCTATATAACTCACAGGAACTATGCCTGGTGGGAAAAGCCGAGGTGGAATGCTTAAAATGACAAACTTTATCTCTTACAGCATCACAAGCACTTCACTGTGTGAGGAGACCTTACTTCGATGCTAGCTTGAGCTGTTTGCTCATTAGTGCTGCAGTGAACACTAGGATTACATCACACAGTATCAGTGCATTGGGAATGGATAAACATATATACCAGAATCAGTATCAATACAAACCTAATATAATTTCTCATAAGCATTTACCATAAAAATGACTTTATATTCATAGGTGATTTTCCTTTACCTACCTTTACTACTATTGCCAGCATTAGTGGTGTGTTTTGAAGCAGTGGTGTGCTTATTTTTTAAAACAGCCATCAATGGTGCCTCTATTTAAAAGCTGCCTTAGACCAAGAGAAATCTTTAACTTGACTTATTTAGATTTTCCACAGGCAGGATCAATTTTGGGAGTATAAAGGTCAAACAAGGCCTTCTGGAGGTCCTAGATGTTTCACAGCACTCTAATAAATTGGTTGTTAGGAATGGAAAAGTGTCGGCAGCTGTATTACAGTCACTTTAAAACTACAGTCCCTTTCCAAATAGATGGTGGTTGGTGTAGCTCAGAGCATAACACCCCTACCTGCCAGGGCGCCACCACTACATGTGGGAGACTGGGGTTCGAATCCCGGTCTAGGTGTCTATGCTGTGCAACACCAATAAGAGTCCTTGGGCAAGACTCCTAACCCTACATGGGCCTCCCTGTAATATGATTAGCCTTGTAAGTCGCTCTGGATAAGAGCATCAGCTAAGTGCCGTAAATGTAGATGGAAAAATATGTATCCTTAATCTGAAACAAATATTGAAGGGCTAGCTCTAAGGCCACATTCACGTTACAAGCCTTCCAATATTTTGATTAGAATCTTCTTCCTAGATGATTCACATTGGTGTAGGTTAGTGGCTCAAATCCGTCATTGAATGATACATGAATCTGTACCACTGCGTGAACGAAACATGTGCATCTTCAACGATAAACAAACCAACAGAATACCAGAAACACAGCCTTATCGCTGTACTTGACTGACTGTATAAGGTCGTCCTGTCGTGTATGCTTTCCATTCTGACTTGTGTTGGTAGCGAAGTATGCCTCAGAGAAGAGTTTGAAAGCGATTCAAACAGAGGGATCGGACCACAGGGCTCTGGGAAGCAGGATGGTCATGTCAAAGGCGCGCCATACTGCTTATAAAGATATTACCATAGCACGCTGTTGTTGGCAGTGGATAGAGAAAGGCATGCATCAGCAACATGAAGGGTTTGGGCGACCTACACAAACTACAGAGAGGGAGAACCTACAGATGTGCTGAGTGACCCAACAGCCACGACTGCAGACATCCAGTGAAGTCATTCTGTTAATCCTGCACGATGCAGAACTACATGAACGCACACCGAAGTCAGCAAAGACTGTAATGGTGTTGTGCCAGACTGTCATGGAGAGACTCAGAATGGAAGCGGATCATCTTCAGTGACAAGTCCCGCTTTAGTCTTGGTGAAAACGACCAACGAATCTGTGGAGCCACACCGTGGATGGTCAGCACCATGATCAGACCTATTCCCAAGTGAAATTGTGCGGGATTCTATTGGACACACTCAGACTGGATGATTAGAATAAAATGTGTTAATAATTTAATATGTTAATGTGTTCATTTTGACAGTACTGTTATATACAGAATACTTTACATATACCATTTAAAACCACACTTTTTCCTGTAAAGCCAGTCAAAAGTAAAAATAACATACGGAGCTGTAATTACCACTAATGAACCCGCTTTCAGTCATTTATACAGATGATAGTACATCACACAGTCCCGGGAAGCAAATAAAGATTTAAACAATATTTCTACTAGGCCTATCAAGGGCAGCTGGATTTTGTAAATGGTGGAGTTTCTAGGTTTTTTTAACAGCAGTGAAACGAGGCTGTAGTGTTGAGCTAAGCCTGATTGTAAGGGCACACTGGGGTCTATAATCTTAGTTTTAATCAAAGAGAAGAGGGAGAGTAATAGTACGCTTTAAGCTTTAAGACAGAGGGTCCATCCAATGAAGCCAGGAGCAGCAGCTCAACAACAGCTTTGGATAAAGAATCAACCCCGTCATTCTGCAGCTCATTACCTTCTGACTATCTGTAAATGCCATCAGCTTCTCCACACACACACACACACACACACACACACACACACACACACAGAAATGCACACTGACCCAGAAGAGTGAGAGAGTATTGATTCCATCAGAGTGTGTTTCGTCATGGTAACACAGTTGATTAGAGAGGTCTATATGTGAGAGCTTCTCATTGTGAGAGAAACTTCTTGGATCAATAAGGCAGAGTGTGTGCGTTGGTGTGTGTGGAAGGGAGTAAAAGATTAATGTTGGCGAGGTCCAGTTGAGTAACACCTCATTTTTTGTCGATCCAGAAATGGATTATGGATTCTCCCTTTTCATTTAATGCACTAGATAAAAACCACTCACTCACAAAGACACAAACACACACACACACACACACACGCAAAAGACGCAGAGGTGTCTCAGGGGGCCATCTTTGAGCTTTGGCTAGTGTCTGTTTGTATTACTTTTTGACCAAATACAGTATGTTGAATTCGCTGATAGAGCTTATGTCTGAATAATTAAATCATTAAGATACAACCACTCTCATGGCTTGGTGTGGAATGCTTTGTTTTATGGAATCTTGCAGTGTCAGAATTAGGCCAGCGGTGGCATCAGGAAGCAGGTGTTCAAACTGTAAAGAGACCTGAAATTTATATTAAGGCTGCCGGATGTTTTGTTTTTTTAGATTCAGCATTATTAAACTATTATTAACATTACATATAAAAACTCTGAAAACTCCTGTCAGTTCACTGCTCATTATGGATGACAAATAAAATGGGTGACTTCTGGTTCCTTTCACAATCAGCATGAAGAAATCTTTACCCGAATGACGTTGTTTACATATCAATTCTTGAATTAGGCAGAAATGAAGAGAAACCACAGAATTCCACATTAAGTCGTTTACACCCTGCTTCCACTTCGCCGCTTTACGAGGATTGTAAATGTATGGTAAGACTGTATCATTGTGCAGTTACGTGCACATTCGTAGCTGGACAGTCTGACATCTGATTGCTGTATGGTACGTAATATGCTAATTATGTGCAACAACCAATCAGCTGTGTTGTTCCTTGATCTATTATGAAAATCACAATTTTGCATACTGTTATTCAGTTCCTCATGCCAGCTTCACACCAACACTTCACACTTACAAGAAGGTTTAGAAATATTAGCCGCCTCTTATTAGTTATTGCAGTCATGGACCACGTGCTCTAAAAGATAATGGGCCAGATTCGAATGCTGTTTGCTTGATGTAAGGCGTGGCCACACTTCTATATTATTCACACGCAACAGTAAAGATTCATAACCTGACACAATCCCACAAAAAATAAAACCCGAATCACATAAACATGTCATTGTTATTTAACTGCTGTTGTTGATGACGAGATTTTAAATTGCCTGAGCAGGATTTCAGATTGGCTGGAACTGTATTTAACACAGCCTCCTCTTGCTGCGTCCAGATTAATGTTTTGTTCAGTTAGTGTGTGTGTAGTAGGTTTATCATGCAGTCTATATAAGCGAGGAGTAATTAGACATGTCTGAACTGATCTTATTGCAAGCAGTTCATCAGTTTATGATGGAGTTTACAAAGGAATTCAATTTACATGTGTGAAAATCTCAATTTATTGTTGTAGTAAAATTTGCCAAACTTTTATGTTTATTAACCAATTCAACTTAACACATGTGTAAACCAAAATTTTAAGGTTATTAAACTGCTTGCCAGAGTATCAGGATGTAAATTTAATTTATAACGGCACAAAAAATTTTCATTAATTCAATTAATTCATCGTAATTGTAGGATAATATTGTTTCATTGTTTGATAGATGTTATTATTTCTAGTATCAACAAAATCTTTTTATAAAGAAACTTTAAGCACACAATTTAGTATTATTTGCCAACACTTTCCTTTAAATTTAGCTCTGTTTCCAAGAATTTTGTTTTCCTATATTTTTTGTTTTTGTCCATCATTGCATCCACTTTGAAAGCCACCATACTGAATAACCAACAAATTTATAACCTATTTTACTTTCAGATTTAAATTGGCTCTTGCCAACATCAAAGACACTAGCACACTGATTTTGTGGCATAACATCATTACCAGGAAGAAGACCTATTGAATTGTAGTGTAACGGAGGATGAGGCAAAGTAAAGATTAACCAGCACAGGCCACTGAAGGTTACTGAGATTAGTGGTGACACTGTTTGGTGGTGGCGTTCTGCTGGCATATTTCCCTATTATGCAGAGCAGCAGAGGCATGCAGAGGCAGATGCATTTAAATGTCTATAGCATCAACCAAAAAAAGACCACCTGCTGAAATGCTATAAGATCTGTTTTCAGATTAAAATGTATTTACACCTGTATCTTAAGGTGGAGTGTCAGTGTTATATCTCTATCCAGATACAATACTGATACTCAATATGCTCAACTTTAAACAATGCCTGAATGTTTGGTGGTCTGTAAGCTGACAAACTGGTATTATGTTCTATAGCACAGTATCACTTAGAGTCACGCCACATTGAGTCACCTTCACAGATGAAGTCAGAAGTTACCTTGGGTCATCAGACAGGTAAACCTGAATGTATTACTTAGTGGATCTTTAACTAAAGGGGTCTCACAGGCACCTCTGGGCCAAGCGGCTGTTTTGCTCTTTATTGAAAAAAATGCTTAAGTCAAAGCAGCAAATGAAATGTGTTAAAGATAGGGGTCACAGTTTTTGTTGAAGGTTAGTAGAAGTATGCAGTACTGAAAGTCAGAACCCTCTAAACTAATCAAACAAACTGAACTAATGCCACCTCACTAGATGATCTCAGTACAGTTTGTAAAAAGCACATCCTGCCTCCATGGCACGTCTCACATTTAACCCAGCTAAAGAGTTCTAAAGGAGGTATAAACAAGACGTATTGTAAGATTTCATAATGTCCCCTTTATTGCAAACACAAACAGCACTAAGGTCATGTAGACTGGTTTTCTTTCGAGTTCACTTTAACAGAACTGAGTTTGGTTAACCTAAAAATAACTATATGTGAAAACACTTTTAAAGCGAATCACTTGTCACAAATGAAATGATAACAAAGCAGGCACTGGCACAGATATGAAGCATCCGCTAACACAGAAGCTAGCCAACAACAGCCTTCTTGTTTCTCAAAGAAGTACACAGTCAATCCCGCAACTGTAATTTTAGTTTATGGACAACTGCATTAATTAGCTGGTAAAGTGTAACACTTCCATATAAGGACAGGACATCCAAAAATGATTGGGTGCACAATAATTGGACATAATTTAAATAGTTTGATGTTTTTATACAAACTGCAGCCGGAGGGCAGGGGGGAGTATCAGAACCAGCGATGCAAAGGATAAGGACCAGTCGCAGTCCAAAGGAGGTGCCTTGACAAACGACGCAATGATTAGGATCGCAGAACAAATGACATGGTAATTTGGAGTGCTGTTCAACAACCCATGGACACGCCACACAATAGGAACACCATTTTGGCCAAAAGTAGACATTTTGCTTTAAAATATCTATATAAGATTCAGATACTGTCATCTTAAGGCTAGATTATGGATAACTCCCCCATGTGCCATGCACACACATAGACAAGCCTCCTTTGTACTTACTGGTTGAATTTCGAGAATCACATCACTTGTTGTTTTTTTTCACCTGTTTAAAGAGCCAGGGCCAGCCAGAGAGTTTATTGTTTATTGGCAGGTGCAGAAATGTGAGGAAATGTGTTTAGACCACTCTTATGGAGAAACATTAAAAGTCTAAACTGTGAGTCATTTCTTTAAGGTTGCAAAAAGTCATTGTCATCACCATAACTGAAATGGCAGTAACTGAAGACTGGCACAATGCCCCTTTGGCTACACATTACGACTAGTGTTTCACTGGCATCACTAACTAACACCACAGTAAAAAGCCTTGAAAAATATCAGAGGAACCGGGCAGGCTGATTGAATATTAGTCGAACAGAGCCATCTATGACACTTCAGTAGCAGCACACAGACACATTTACACACTGGTGAAGTCCTTGCTGATGAGGTAACAGTGCTTCCTTTCATACTTGCCTTACAGGAACTGGAGCTACTGCAGCCTACCTGCTCTTACGCCACATAGGCCTCTATTCATGTGGGTGTTATTTGTTTGTGTGTGAGCATGTCTCCACCCCATGGCCTATACAGAAGCGTTCTGTCTGGGTGGGGGGGTTACTGGCGTGGCTCACTATGTGGTATGTAAGTCCCTTCTCTTTAAACACTGGCCAAACCTGGCTGCGATGGATTCTCACATATACATCTTGGCAAGCCCAGGCTGACCAAGTGGAAGGGGTCATTAAACCTGGACAAGTAAAGATCTTTTGGTTAATGGGTGTGTGCATAAACTTTACCATTCAACTGGAATGACACACTATTAATCTTTTCTGATTTTATGTACAATAATGTTAAATGTAAAGTTGAAAATGATAGCTGATAAAGTAGAAGCAATTTATTTATATGAGCGACTGTACACTACAGTTTGCCATTTTAATTCCACCGAACAGTGACAAATATTCTATAGGTGGAAAAACCAACACTTCTTATGAAATCAAGGAGCCTTATTCACTAACTAAGTTCAAGTTTTTCTCTAAGCCTATTTGTCAGAAACAACAAACATACTTTGATGTGTGCCAAGCTAAAAGTCAAAGGGTTTTTATTTGGCAATTGGACAGTAGAATCAGCAGCAACAACAAGGCAACCATACACATGGCGATGCTACAACGAGAACAGAGATAAAGCAGAGGTTAAGAGCCAGAGAGTCAGAATAAGACAAACTAATCCAGAGGAGAAAACAAGAGAGTAAACTAGACAACAAAGGGAAGTCGAGAACCAAAGAATGAACAAACAGACTAGTGACCAAAGCCAGGGAGGATTATCTGAGAGAGAGAAAGTAAAAAACAAAGAGAGTCAAAACCAGGGAGAATGAGCAGATGTAAACAGAACAGCCCGCTTGGTATGCAAACTAGGTTTGTCAATACTTTACAATAAGGTTTTGTATCTGAGGGGCATATGTACTGGGGGAGAAATGAGGTGCAGGTGAGCAAACAGAATTCAGGAGTGCTGAACCTACGAAGTGGGGAGTGATTGGTGGATTCGGGACATGTGACTGTGACGCCATCAGGAAGTGAAATCTGGGAGATGGAGTCCTGGTGATCGGAGGCAGTGGGGAAACCTGGGAACGTGACACTATTCCAGTTTTCAGAAAGACTTCCTGGGGTTTTCTTATTTGGGAAGTGTTCCTAGGGAAGAACACAATCCACATACACTCAAGAGTACACATTTGCAAAACAGGTGAGAGTTTTTTCTTGTGAACTTCCTCAAGAACAAATGTAGGAATAGACCTGGTAAATGAGACCCTCTGTTACTAATAAGAAGTATCCCCGCCCCCAACCACAGAGGTTGGAAGGTTGGTACCTTGCTATGAAAATCTGACTGCAGCAACAAGACCCTTAGTGAAGTCAGGCACTGACGTTGGGTGATTAGCTACAGAAAAGTAGAACACAAAGCTCCGTCAGTACAGAGAGCGCCGCTCCACTGCCCAGTGTGGGGGAGTCAATGCTTGGTACTAGGCATGTGGCTTATCTGTGGCTGCTGTATTCTACTGGCCAAGCTTTTCATTAGAAATTTGCTTATGTCTATTTCACCTCATGCAATGAGTGTCTAAATACTTTGGGAGCCCACTGTGCTTCAGGCCAAGTCCTACCAACTCTTCCCTCAAGAGGAGCTCAGACAGGGATGTTGGAGCTACAGAAAAGGGCAGGTTGTGGACCCTATGGCCTTCAGCAGCTGTCACACACAATGCACTTGCACACCCTGCAACACAGAGTAAGCGAGAGAGTGCTGACAGAGGTCGTCTCACTTGACCGCTCTGTCTGTTTGACTGAGGATGGGATGGGTTGTGAGTGCATGCATGTGCATATGTTCATGTGTGTACTACAGGTGTGCATGTTTGTGTGTTAGACATGTAGGGATAGGGTGGTTGAGGGGTTGATGTGAGTGCACTCATAATGTCATTTACAAATACTGCCCTTTTAAATTCACCTATGCGGAACACCACTATGACTGACCCTGCTCTATTATAATCATACACTGTAAATTATACATGCCACTGAGGAAAAAGTTCACAATTCTCCCCTTACCTGCCACTGCCTCAAACCAGTTGTGTGGTTTCTGTCCATTACAGGTGATATTCAGGCTTTAGAATTTGCGGCGGCTACTAATGTTTTTGCCAGGTAATACTTCTGTCACTTTATATGAATAACAAGATCTCATGCATTGTCAGAAACCACATATGCAAGCTTATTTCAGATTTAGATAGACAGACAGACAGAGACAGGCACAGCCAAAATATAATTAACTAATTAACTATAAATAACACAATCAGCTATATATAAATATCTCACTTTACTACAACAAGTTTTTGTATATATTTACAGAATATATACAAAACAATCTATCCATAAATATCCAAATATCCAGATATCACTGTGTACAAATATATGTACAAATGAATGCACTTTAAGGCCAGTGTGTAATGATTTAAGCATGTGGTTCCCACTATGCCAATTACTGCCATATGATGTTACATTAGTGGTTAGCTAATTAGCCTCAAAGCTCCAGTGTAAAAATGATGAATCAATCTCTGACTGACAGGGGGGTGCATACTACACTGGCTAGCATGCTCCTAGGCTAAAGGCTATCATGACCCCAATGGCTGTTTTTGGACTGGCATTCACTCAGGAAGTGATTACACAGCAGGAGAGACGTAATTTGTCAAAGAGGCCTGGGCCAGACAAGGTAAAGAGGTGCCAGTTAGCATGTTTTATATCTAGCAATACCAGATGTATTGTGGCATATCAGTAAAAGTAATACCTTAGCAAGAATTCCAACTTATATACAACCCACTACCACTGCCTTTGCAGATTTTGCCATGAGCACTTTTACTGCTCCTTGTCAATCCACACCACTGGTACTTAAGTATCATTTACTAGCATGCATGTGTACATCGTTCAGTAGTGTGTGCGCATAGCAGAAATCGCTTTGTGCTAAAACTGATACTGATGGGGTATCAGAAACTCTGTAACCCTATCACAGATATATATTATCCAGAAAACTGTTAGAAAACACTTTTTATTTTCTTACTAATTTGAAAAAGCAAGCTGCTATTCGGTATATATAACATTCTGTTGTTCAGAAGTACAGTAAATTCAACTGTAATAAAAACAAAAAGTCATAATCAAAAAAGACTGCAGATACTGATATGATCCCAATATCATCTTGTATGCCTAAATGCTGGTGGTTAAGTAAAAAACAAAAGAACTTATAAAGTCATGCAAAGCTATTTAATGTGGCCCAGGTTGTAATGTAATGTTGTGTTGTCATATCACTTAGCGGATGTGCCATTAGCCTTCAGCATGGAAGAGGAAATGGCAAACAAGCCCCCTTTTGCTGATTTCCCTTTCACTCCCACTCTGTCTTGTACTCACATACATAAACATGCACATCCTGAAAAAAAACTAAATACTGGATTAGACGGCACCAGCCTGCCAACGACAGCATAAAACAGGAACTCCACACAGTAATCAGAGGTTAGACCCCACCTCCTCGACCTCACCGGCCCACCCATACACAAGCTTTTAGAGCTCCAGATACGAAACATAACAATCGGCCTCTCTGAACAGCAGCACGACTACCACCTAAATGACAGAATTAAAAGCTAATCATAATACAGCACATACCAAAGCCCCGCGCAAACATTTACATGAGTTATCCGCCTAGAGAGAAGCTGAAGCTGCAGTTGCAGTCCCAGGGCCACAGCAAGAGCTGTTCATCACGTTGTCCACCCAAGCGCATCTCACCCCACTGTGATTTATCTCCCTGTGCCTCTGGCTCAACGAGAACATCATAACCATACATCAGCCAAGACACCACAGAGAAAGAGAGTGCGGTAGCGATACTGTCATAAAACTAACTCAAGTAGCTAAAAGGGCCTCAAAGGACTTTCTAAAACCTGCAAAAATCAAGAACTGTTGAGGTGAACGTATTAACTGCTGTCAATTATCTTAGGTACTTAGAACTTCAGGCTTAGCAGCTTTATTTATAACTGACATCCACAATTTCTTATCGTCAGTGTCACAACTAAACCGCTGAAATGCAACTTTATAGGAGAAGGAAGCTGTTCTTAAATATTGGCATAATGACTTTATTCAAGGTCATTGTTTGGGCCATTCATCAGGAAACGTCCTCAGACTGTTAGAGGACAGCTGGAGTTTTCAGAAGCTGGAGTTTTCACTTTTCAAAAACAAAAAAAACAAAACAAAGCCAAACATTGCAAGGCTTTGATGTGACAATGTAGCAATGAAACGCCTGATGAAACACAAAATCACAATGAAATGACTGACAGATAGTATTATTAATTCAGATTTTAATTATCATTAAAACTGTGGTTTAGTACTGTACTTTGAAAAACTCATGTCCAGATGAATACTGTCCAGCATAAACTTAAGTTAGCAAGAGTCTCCAAGATGCAGGCACAGCATGCAACCGGAGCTTGTTTGGTGTAAGGGAAACATGGCAGAAATCAGTGACGTGTAAGAGAAGTAGTCTGAAGAGTAATCGTGTTTTGTTTTTTTATAACAGTGCAGAGGAACATTTGACTGAGCATGGTCACCCTGTCTATAGAACCAGATGAAACCACCACAGTCTTTTATAGCAAATCTGTTCTGACAATTTGAGCTACCTTGTCAACATGTACTACTGTAGTGCATATTTATAGATAGGTCCATGTACAAAACTCTGATAGCTTATATCATTTTAATCAAGAAACATTACCAGCATTAACTATCAGGCTGAAGTCAGCTTTTTACTTGCCAACTTCCCATTTGAATTTGCCCATTCCACTCAAACGATGAAACAGTTACCGCAGGTGCCAAACAGACCATGTGAGTGAAGCGGAGTGGCAGATCATGTTTCTGTAATCACTCCACTCTGGGTTTCTATTTCCCACTCCATTCTTGCTCCTTGCTTATACGTCAGGGAAACCCCTCAGCTCTGTTTCTACTCCTAGTTATGTCATTTATGGTTGTTAATAAACAAAAAACTAACTAAACTTTTTGTGATACACATTTTCAAAGGATTTATGCTTGAAGCAACAGCCCGAGCCTAAGGCTAGAAAACTGCAGATGGTAACGTCAGGGTTGGGCAGTCACAGAATATGTAACAGTGTTATGTAACCGTACTCTGTTATAGTTCTGGTACAAATACAATAATCAGATTACAGGCTACATAAAAACAACACACTGATTACCTGCAGAATATCAATACAAGCACATAAACAGAAACTCACTCTTTGCTGTTTTTAATGATATATGTATCACATGTTAGGAAGCAGGAATGGGGTCCTGCTGCCAGTACAGATCCTAATAGAGTCCCCCTCCCCACCAGCAGTTTGGGGTCCTTTATTCAGCCTATAGAAATTACAAGTACAAATTTAATTTTTGTGAGATCTGCAGAGATCTGAGTCAGGCTCCCCACAAGCAGCATAATCAAAATTCCAGCACGATACACCAATACAAAGTATAGGGGGGCTAATAAATGGAATTTTCAACCCCCTAAGAGAAGTATGTCTGAAGCATGATCATGGAGAGGGAAACTTGACTGAAGATGGTCAGCCTGTCTAAAGAGCAAGCGAAAAGAAAAGGTCTACCCTGCCTACATGTACTACTGTAGTGCATATTTATAGATAGCTTAAATCATATAAATTAAGAAACATTACCAGGCTTTACAAACAGTAACACAAAACGATTTCCCCAAATGAAAAGGAAGCTTACAATGTAAAATGAAAATTGGTGTTAATGTTTCCCGTTCGATTGCTAATTGACCAGAGCGGACAGTAGACTTACAGTAGACTTGATTTACGAACAGGAACAACAACATGGAGCGATCCAGAGAACAAGCTTAGTAAAGTATAGTGTATGTCAATACTGGTGCCTTACGTCACTCCAACATGGTGTAGTATACGTTGTATTAATTAAAAAATCAGATCTATATCAGGTATCGATAGATATGCAAAGTGTATGAATCGGTGCTGGTATCAGAACTGGAAAAGCTGGATCAGTGCATCCCTACTTTTAACACTGTCTCCTTCATCATTCTCAGAGCAAAAAGGTCGATGTCTGCAGGACTGTGAAAATCTATGAAAATCTCCACTATGTAGGCCTGCTTAACAGCTGTGAATGAATGGCCATAATGTGCAAGCTGTGGAGTCCCTGCCACATCACTCATGTCACACAGAGGTAGCCAGTGTGGGAAAATAAGGACTGTCTGGCTCACAGGACGGAGCGATACTGGAGTGATATCAGAGCGAGAGAGAACACAGATGCTCTGACTTTCTGAAAAGATGGTCCACATTCTGATCATCACTACGCTCCCACTCCACACTGCTCACATGCTCTGGTAAAAGAATAGAACTGCTGTATTATTTAAGGTGGAACAGAAAAATATGAACAGCAAGCTGGGTTGATTAAAGCTACAGGTAGGATAGTGTGTAGTCTCGATGTTGTTATCAAGAAAGTTTATAGCATTAAAAGAATAATTAGGATATTTTAATCATTTCATTCAGTCTACCGAGCGGAATGTAGTGATATTAAGTCTGTACTGAATTAACATTAAAAACAAAATAACATGTTTGAACCGTTAGGACCTCTCATTGCTCCACCTTTAATGAACATCTGGAATGGTTTTCATATGTTAACATAAAGTAATGTGACATGCTATAATTATAATGGTTATGCAAACAAACATTTCTGCACAAAACATGGTAAACTTTCATGTTTCAGATTTCGGTTTGTGTATTAGTACTTTTACAACATTTACAACACATTTCGACACTACTGTGATAATACTGATAACTATGTTAATTTTGATCAGTTTAATGTCGATACTAAATTTTCATACCCACAACACATCTAACCTGAGGGAACACAAAGGTCAACAAAGCCTTTAACATAGTTAATGGCCTAAAAGCCAAGTCCTCCGCAGCAGCTGCAGCTAGCATTAGCAACACATCAGCCATCAGAGCCAAAGCTGAACCTTCCATAGACAAGAGAGGCAACTTGACCGACATCCTGAGGTAGTTCATTAGCTAGTCGGATAAGTAGATTGTTAGCGGCATCCACAATTGATACCAATACTGTATATAATAAAAGGGAAATAACTGCCTAAGCTTTGGTGATGCAAAGTTACTGAACAATGCCAAGACATCTTTCTGTCATGCAATCTGAAACCACAAATAAAGGCTGCCGTGTGTTGGAGCTCCACTGTGCTTCAGTGTGATTTTGCTGCAGTGAAACGCTTGTTATAGTGACAGGGTATTTTTTGAGAGGAGAAAAGTTCCCCTTATACTCATATATAGCCAGGAGAACCAGGGAGCATGCATATGCAGAAACAAACAGTTTCAGATTTAAGTTTTTCCTATTTTCCAGCTATCAAAAGCTGGAGAAAAGAAATTTGAAATTTGATATAAAAAATACAAATGCATTATTAGCTCAGCATTATACACTACTACCATTACCATAGCAGACAGAATACAGGCTGCTTATGAAGTCAGCTATGTTTTTATTAATCTCTGCAGTGAAAATGAATGGTTGGTCCATGTCCAAATGACATAAAATGAACATCAAGCAATCCAGTTAATGGTAAGGTGATCAGAGGGACATGATGAGTTTAAAACAGCATTCAGCAGCACCAAATCAGCTTTAATACCACATAGGGTTGACAGTACAAACAATAATGACATCAGGAGCATCTGGTTTATCAGTATTTATTAATGGATATGTAGAACATGCTAACCTATGTACATGTTTTATCACAAGATGGCTATAAAACATCTGTTTTCTCTAATACCTCAGTTAAATAGCTCTCAACTAAGTATCAGGTTTAGTACTAAATGCTTTTGATCAAACCCCGACCCCTCAGGCTGTTAGGTTTGTCGGTCTATGTACTTCTAAAACCCTGTAAACAGTCATGATTGTTGATTGACATTAACCTTTTTTTTTTTTCTAGCACAGCATTTTTACTAGCGTGTGGCAACACTGAGCCACTGGGTGCATCCAAATTCCTTGCCCTAGTGACAGATTGTGACAGGCTGGAGTTTTGAGGGATGAATTTGGGAGTGGATAGGGAGGTAGAGAGGGTTCTATTTTGTGTGGTGTGTAAAATATTCTAAATAAATAACAAAACGTTGACATTGAGAAATCTGAAAGTTGAAAAAAAAAAATTCAATCTTACTCACACTCTGTATGGACTGAGCAGAGAATGGAATGACTTGAAACAATGATTACACTATACTGATGTACTGGTGTAAACCAAAGCTGGAATGGGTAACCAGGATAGGAGAATTCCTGGTGGTCCGGGGCAGCAAAGGGGCTCTCACATAAAAGAACAGTAAGACAAACTATGAATGATATGTCCAAGTGTGTATCTGTAGTAATGTAGGGGTTAAACCTGCAGCATCCCCACCTCAAACTGTTCAGCTCTGGTTTACTGACTGTACAACTCCTACTGACTCATACAGTGGATAGAGAACAGTTCAAGCTGATTATTCTTATTTCCCATTCCACCTTAAATGATGTGGCACTCGCATTCAGATGCCTGTTTACGCACTGACATGTAACTGCTGCACTATTTAAGGTGGAGCCAAAATTCCAAGATGATGCGGTGCTGGCTAACACAACAGACAGTTTATCACTGTTCTCACAATTCTATGAGAATCACGTGGAGATGAACAGCAGCAATAAGAACTGCAGAAAGAAATGAAAGCTTAGTGAAGGAGGGTGGGAGGTGGGCAGTGAAACGCTGTCAGGACATCAATTCAAGCTACTTAGCTAACGGAAACATTGTTTGTAGAACCTGACTGTCATGACTGTCACATTTATGACAGCTATTGATCATGTTTCATGTTATCACTATACTCATCATCCAAAATGAATCAACTGACAGGTATGAAACATGGTGGCTAGGTCTGACATTATGAGACACGCAAATGATTCAATTTTCACACTCGGCCGTTCATGCGATGTATGCAAGGACGGGCCTTATTGCTGTACTTGATTGACCCAACAGCCAAGATGCCCTCCTTGAGTCATCCTGTTAGTGCCACCACCTCTGCCAGGCGACTGCACGACACAGGACTATATGCACAGAGACCGCTACGACGGCTGCCCTTAACACCGACGGCAATGTCACCAAAGACTGCAATTGTGTGAATGGCAGCGGGTCATCTTAGGCGACGAGTCACCCTTCTGTCTTGGTGGAGACAAATCCAATTTGTGGAGACACCATGGTCTGTGCCAGGATGAACGGTTTGTTGTCACGTGTCACATGTCCAAAAGGCCTGGTGTCACTCCAAACCCACCCCTACCGCACAATCTACAGGAACTGTGTGGGAATACATAAGCTGCATGGGATGGATTATGCCAGGACACCATCAAGAACCTCTACAAGTCCATGCTGAGACGTCTGGCATGTTGTGTTATAAA
>JAMWET010002502.1:0-15000 GCA_024036415.1 Prochilodus magdalenae
CCAGGTCCGAGCTGCGAGGTTTTGACGGTTTACTTCTCGCGCGCCGACCACGACACAGATGGGCTCAACCATTGTCATTCGTTTATACACTGAGCCATTCCTCGAGACCCGCTATTAGCAGTTTTTCAACCGAGAGAGGACTACCAATCTCATGTTGCGTTAGCTACTTCAGGTACGATCAAACGTTCGGACGGTTTGCGATAACGTGGCCTGATGACGCGAGGCCATGTCTGTGTACCTCTGAATCGGCTAATCCGAATATGGCAGACGTTCCGGATCTAGGGTTAGGGTTAGGGTTAGGTCAAATCTAAACGATCCCGATCTGAATGCCTGCACACCATCACGTTCCTTTTCCGATGTGTCTGCATGAGTGCGGTGTGCCACACCGGATCTTGGCTTTTGGATCTGATTCCTTGTTGTGCAGATGTAGCGGAGCTGCCAGCTTGTACTCGTTCTCACACTACAGTCCCGCTGTGTGTCACTCCGATCTGAAGAGCTGATGACGTTCAGTAGTACGTGTGCAGTACTCCGGTCTCCCAGCAGGAGGCAGCAACCAAGAAGAGTTCCACCAATCGTAGCACTGGGTTTGTTTCCCAGTTATTAGGAAATGCGGAATGTCGGTACTTTGGAGATGCTGTATTTCCACTTGGGGTAACGGAACCGGGGCCGGGTGGGTTCGTCTAACGTTCCTGCGCCTAACGCCTAACGCCTAACGCCTAACGCGAGCTAGCGCAGTTACAGGGCGGGGGGGTAGGGGTGGTCCGCGGAGTGTCTCCGGTTGGGTTAAGAGGCGTGGGGAGGGCTAAGGACTGAAACCGATATTTTTTTTTTTTTGTTGCGTTCGTATGTTGGTGGTAGACGGACCACGGCAGGCCAGATATCGAGCTATGGAGCTGTGATGGAACGTTCTGCCGTGCATCCATCAGCTTTCCTCAGACCACAGCGGATAGCGGAGCTCCTCCTGCCTTTCTCCACCCTAAATATCCAGTACGGAGCTCCTCCTGCCTTTCTCCACCCTAAATATCCAGTACGGAGCTCCTCCTGCCTTTCTCCACCCTAAATATCCAGTACGGAGCTCCTCCTGCCTTTCTCCACCTTAAATATCCAGTTTGGAGCTCCTCCTGCCCTTTCCTTCCACCTTAAATATCCAGTACGGAGCTCCTCCTGCCTTTCTTCATCCACCTTTAAATATCCAGTACGTGGCACCTCCTGGCCCTTTCTCCCAAACCCTACAAAATTCCAGTCACGGAGCTTCCTCCTGCCTTTCTCCAACCTTAAAATATCCAGTGCGGAGCTCCTCCTGCCTTTCTCCACCTTAAATACACAGTACAGAGTCCTCCTACTTTCTCCACCCTAAATATCACCAGTTTGGAAGCTCCTCCTGACCTTAAATCCACCTTAAGTATCGGACGCTCCTCCTCCTGTCCTTCTCTCACTTAAATATCCAGTACGGGGCACCTCCTGCCTTTCTCCACCCTAAATATCCAGTACGGAGCTCCTCCTGCCTTTCTCCACCTTAAATATCCAGTACGGAGCTCCTCCTGCCTTTCTCCACCCTAAATATCCAGTACGGAGCTCCTCCTGCCTTTCTCCACCTTAAATATCCAGTACGGAGCTCCTCCTGCCTTTCTCCACCCTAAATACACAGTACGGAGCTCCTCCTGCCTTTCTCCACCTTAAATACACTGTACAGAGCTCCTCCTGCCTTTCTCCAACTTAAAAATCCGGTACGGAGCTCCTCCTGCCTTTCTCCACCTTAAAAATCCGGTACGGAGCTCCTCCTGCCTTTCTCCACCTTAAATATCCAGTACGGAGCTCCTCCTGCCTTTCTCCACCTTAAATATCCAGTGCGGAGCTCATTGTGCCTTTCTCCACCTTAAATACACTGTACAGAGCTCATTCTGCCTTTCTCCACCTTAAATACACTGTACAGAGCTCCTCCTGCCTTTCTCCACCCTAAATACACAGTACGGAGCTCCTCCTGCCTTTCTCCACCTTAAATATCCAGTATGGAGCTCCTCCTGCCTTTCTCCACCCTAAATACACAGTACGGCGCTCCCCCTGCCTTTCTCCACCTTAAATATCCAGTATGGAGCTCCTCCTGCCTTTCTCCACCCTAAATACACAGTACGGCTCTCCCCCTGCCTTTCTCCACCCTAAATACACAGTACGGAGCTCCTCCTGCCTTTCTCCACCCTAAATATCCAGTACAGAGCTCCTCCTGCCTTTCTCCACCCTAAATATCCTGTACGGAGCTCCTCCTGCCTTTCTCCACCTTAAATATCCAGTACGGGGCACCTCCTGCCTTTCTCCACCTTAAATATCTAGTACAGAGCTCCTCCTGCCTTTCTCCACCTTAAATATCTAGTACAGAGCTCCTCCTGCCTTTCTCCACCTTAAATATCCAGTACGGGGCTCCTCCTGCCTTTCTCCACCCTAAAAATCCAGTACGGAGCTCCTCCTGCCTTTCTCCACCTTAAATATCCAGTACGGGGCACCTCCTGCCTTTCTCCACCCTAAAAATCCAGTACGGAGCTCCTCCTGCCTTTCTCCACCTTAAATATCCAGTACGGAGCTCCTCCTGCCTTTCTCCACCCTAAATACACAGTACTGAGCTCCTCCTGCCTTTCTCCACCCTAAATACACAGTACTGAGCTCCTCCTGCCTTTCTCCACCTTAAATACACAGTACAGAGCTCCTCCTGCCTTTCTCCACCCTAAATACACAGTACGGCGCTCCCCCTGCCTTTCTCCACCTTAAATACACAGTACGGAGCTCCTCCTGCCTTTCTCCACCTTAAATACACAGTACTGAGCTCCTCCTGCCTTTCTCCACCTTAAATACACTGTACAGAGCTCCTCCTGCCTTTCTCCACCTTAAATATCCAGTACGGAGCTCCTCCTGCCTTTCTCCACCTTAAATACACAGTACGGAGCTCCTCCTGCCTTTCTCCACCTTAAATACACAGTACGGAGCTCCTCCTGCCTTTCTCCACCTTAAATACACAGTACGGAGCTCCTCCTGCCTTTCTCCACCTTAAATATCCAGTACGGAGCTCCTCCTGCCTTTCTCCACCTTAAATACACAGTACGGAGCTCCTCCTGCCTTTCTCCACCTTAAATACACAGTACGGAGCTCCTCCTGCCTTTCTCCACCTTAAATACACAGTACGGAGCTCCTCCTGCCTTTCTCCACCTTTAGTTGGGCGGGGCTGAACTGGGCACCAGAACTGGGCATCGGTACGTGTTGGTCACCTGACCGCGCTCCTCCTCTCCCTACTGTAGTTAGTGTCAACGCCACTGCATTGACACCCTGCGGTCGGCGTGGTGACGTAGCGTTGGTTATAATCCATCCAGCCAGGAGGAGCTGCGTGCTCCACAGCGATCAGACTCTCCTTCCTGATCTTTCTCTGTCCTCCACACATCTCCGTCCTCCACACATCTCCGTCCTCCACACATCTCCGTCCTCCACACATCTCTGTCCTCCACACATCTCCGTCCTCCACACATCTCTGTCCTCCACACATCTCCGTCCTCCACACATCTCCGTCCTCCACACATCTGTCCTCCACACATCTCTGTCCTCCACACATCTGTCCTCCACACATCTCTGTCCTCCACACATCTCTGTCCTCCACACATCTCTGTCCTCCACACATCTCTGTCCTCCACACATCTCCGTCCTCCACACATCTCCGTCCTCCACACATCTCCGTCCTCCACACATCTCTGTCCTCCACACATCTCTGTCCTCACATCTGTCCTCCTCACCTCTCCATCCTCCTCCTGAAATAATTCTGCTGCTCCTGGATAACATGGTAGCGTTGATCACTCTTTGGAGCGTGTCCATGTGGAACAGGAAGTCCAGGACCACCAGAAGTCTGAGAACATTCAAAGAGGAACAGGGTGCACACTATTTGGCCACGCCCACATCTTGTGTTCATATCTTTGTACCGCCCATACTTCAGCCCGGTTCTGGAATCCGCCCCTTTCACTCAGCGTGAGCGGGCCCTCGCTCCTGATGTGGAGAATGTTGGATTTTGGGGCGGGGCTTGTGTGACGTAGCAGGCCCCTCTGACGGGGATGCTGTAAGGCGTGTGTGCTGAGTGGACGGTTGGTGTTCTCCGTACTGTGGAGTGTGTTACGGTAGCTGTAGGATCAGGGTGAAGGTCCCGCTCCTGTTTATGATGGCCGTCCCCGAGAGACAGGTGTGCTGCCAGGTGTCAGGTAAGGGGACAGATGGGACGGGACGTCTGTCCTCCTGTAGTGAGTTCAGTACCGGAGTTCCCGCTCTGCTGCCGACCTGGGTTCTGAACCGGCTACAGGAACTCCTGAGGAGGTGCAGCTCCTTCGCCTGAACGAAGAGTCGAATCTGACCCCTCGCCGGGTGGAGGGAACACGTCCGTGACCCCTCGCCGGGTGGAGGGAACGCGTCCGTGACCCCTCGCCGGGTGGAGGGATGATGCTGTGTGCTGGTGTGATTGAGGTGAAGGTTCTTCAGATCATCCAGGAGGTACTGGATGGAGCTCCATCACTCCAAAGAACACAGTTCCACTGCTCCACAGCTTAGTGCTGGGGGGAGACCTCAGGCTCAGGTGCAGCTCCTCCAGAGTGTGGAGGTCTCCTGGCAGTGCTCCTCTGTGGAGTTGGAAGGCTGTGATGTGCAGGTGCGGGGCAGGAGGAGTAGGGCAGCAGGTACTGAGTTTTAGTCTGGGAGTATAAACAGCTGGTTCAGCACAGCGACCACAAACGCAGGTGAGCACTGCTCCTCGCTGTTACCAAGAACCCCTACACGTGGAGAACGTTCTACCTGTTCTCCTGTTTAATCCGTGCTGCTTGACTGCGCGTGTTCTCTGACACACTGCGGTGACGGTGCAGTGCCCAGCCCTGGTTCAGGTCCGGGACAGTGTGGGGCTGGTCGGAGGCAGTGAACAGTGTCGCCCAGAGTAGATCGCCCTCCGCTGCTTCCGTCTTCCACCAACCATTGGGAAAAGCTGCTATGTAGACGGACCAGTCGTTATAGAGATACCAGCAACGCCTGTCCAGGAGCTCATCACCATCACAGTGACCATATCCGCACCTTGCCCGGATCACCTTCCGGTTGTACTGGTGTCCGAAGGAAACGCTGAGATGCACACGGAGCTCTGAGACAGTGTCCACAGGCGTGGTCAAGCTGATAACGGACCGGTGGAGACCATGGTATGGCCAAAAGACCTCACACACATCAGGCGTGTAAATGGAGCACACGGAAAATTAGACCTGGAATTCTGGATCCACCAAAGCTGGAGCGCTGCAGCCCTGAACTACAGTGCTGAACTGACCAGGTCCACTCCTGATCCAGATCCACACGGTGGGCGTGCACGGCTGCACGAACTGCCTCACTGGCTTTTATTGACGTGACTGCGGAAGGAGGGCAGCAGGAGGAGGAGGAGGAGGAGGAGGAGGAGGAGGAGGAGGGGTTCGGAATTGTACGGCAGTGTCTCTGCTGCTCAGATACGACCAGGTGGCATCAATCACTCAGCAGACGTTACTCAGGCATATCAGCCGTTAATGCCGCACACAGGGGCGTATAATCACCACACGGGCTTATGGAGGTCATGTGATGGAGGTCATGTGATGGAGGTCATGTGATGCCTTATCCAGACTCTAATAAAGCACATGTGAGTCCAGGATCGCAGGTTCATGGGAAGGGTTACGTTCTCCCGGACACCCGGATCAGCGGATATGTTTAGGGTCACGGTGCCACTATAGGGACTCCGTGACGGTGTGGTCAGTCATTCGAGCTGACCGCTGTTATTGTTCACACACTACATGGAATCGGGATTCCAGTGGGCTTAGAAGCAGATTCCCACACGTTACCGCCCCGCTTGGCGTCCGACGTGCGGTTCCAGCAGTGCTGCTTGTTTACTTGGCTTGAGCAGCGTCTGTCGTCAGCCGTGGTCTGCAGTGTCCACAGTCGGGAGGCTGGACGGCTGACCAGCCGGTTCCGGAGCTGCAGGTGTGTGTACGCCAGGTAATCAGCTGGAAGCTCCTGATGGAGAATGTTTATACGTCCGCACTGCTGAGTCACTTTGGTGGTCCCGCGTTCTGAGATCCGTAGTGGACGCCGTTTGAGGGTGAGCCTGGATTTTTGGGGTTGCTACAGGAGGCCTTCTGGAGCTGTATCCAAGGAGACCAGCGAGAGTGCCGTACTGTGTGCGTGCGTGTACGTGTGTGCGTGTACGTGCGTGTACGTGTGTGTGTGTGTGTACGTGTGTGAGGTGGACTGGTAGAGGAACACTCCAGGGCTCCTCAGCTTCTCTACCTCTGTCAGCACCTGGACAGTTGATTTCACTTCTTCAGGGAATTCCAGAGACTCTGACCGGAGTCAGTGAGGTCTTGTCTAGTTGTTGGTGCAGAGGAACTCGTTATCGTTCGTGGTGTGTGGCCGTGAGATTCCGAAGCAGCAGGTGGATGTTGGGTTGGAAAACTCGGGACAGCTCCTCGCTGGTGGACTCGGCGGAGCTGTGAAGTCTCTATAGCAGTGCTGGTACACACCCTGTACAACAGGACAGGCTGAGCTCACAGTCGGACTCCTGGAGCTGTGAGCCGAGAACTCCGACTGCACCTGTATTCAGGCAGATCCTACAGGAGTAAATCAGCTGGGTTGGTGGACTGATGGAGCTGTTTCCCCCACCCAGGGATCAGAGGGGCGGAGCGTGCTGCTGGCTCTGTTCAGTAATGAGTATGGATCTGCACGTCGTAGTAGAACACAGCTTACGCACACAGTGCAGGAACGTTACACGCTGGTGTCTGGGTGACCTGCTGTTAGAACCCGTACTGAAGAACCTCTTGCCTGTCTCTGGACTGGAACCGAACTGCGTGTCAGTGAGAACCTGTCAGTACTCTGCGTATGATGACACTAGGGTTATGATCCCATAGATCTCAGTAGTACAGTAGGAGTATAGGTGAGCTAATGCTAATGTTAGCCGGATTCAAGGAGACTTTGTCATTCGCATCACATGTGGTACATGGGGTGGAACGAAACTGTAGTACCCAAGGACCCAGTCTCACCCAGACAGCAGCACTTACATAAATACAACACATAAATATATAAACATATATAAATATATAAACATATATAAATAGAGAGAGAGAGACGGAGCAGCAGGAAATGGAGAAGGCAGCAGCAGCAGGGTGTGTTTAAAGTGACTGGGTGTCCTCAGTGTCTGTGCTGTGGTTCCACTAGGTGGCGTTTAGATTCTTAACGAATGGAGCTGCTCCTCAGTCTGTTCGTCTTACACTTAACGCTCCGCAGCCTCCTGCCTGAGGGGAGCGGGACAGTGAGTGTGCTGGATGAGTGGGGTCCTTCATGATGCAGGTAGCCCTCTTCCTGCATCTGGAGGTGTAGATGTCCGTGGTGGTGGGGGGGCTGACTCCGACAGACCCTCTGCAGAGCAGCTTCCGTGCCACACGTTCCCAGCTTGCCCAGCGAGCCCAGTAGAGCCGTTGATGTGCCTTCCTGACCAGGCTGGAAGTGTTGTTGCTCCAGGTGAGGTTGTTGCTCAGGTGAACACCCAAGTACCTGTAGCTGGAGACCACTTCCACCGCAGACCCTCCGACATGCAGGGGGAGGTGGGCATGTGCTGAGGATTGTGGTGGAGGAGGTGAGGTTGTGGATCCTCACAGACTGCGGCCTGTTGGTCAGGAAGTCCAGGACCCAGTTGCAGAGGGAAGAGCGCAGACCCAGGGAGGAGAGTGTATCTGTCAGGGTCTGGGGTATCATGGTGTTGAAGGCGGATGTGATGACGGACAGGTGGGTGAGGGCAGTGTGGACCACAGAGGGAATGGCATCATCTGTGGATCGGTTCCTCCTGTAGGTGTACTGGTGTGGATCCACAGTGACGTTGATGGTGGCTTTGATGTGGGTCAGATTAGCAGGGCTGCTACTCTACTCGTTTGGAGCTTAAGAGTGGAATGGCTGAAGCTTACCACGCTGCCCTCTAGTGACTGGCGGTCTAAACACAACAGTAGACGATCAGCTGCAGATCTTTACATTACTAATCAATAATCAATACAGTGTTTTTGAGAATCTGTTCAGTATTACGAACCCTAACACTGCTGTACCAGTACTGATGTTCTCCTCCACCCCTGACGTAGAATATGACCTGTGTGTAATGTAGGAGAGGATTTAAAACTGCGGATGTGTTTTTAACACAGCTCTTCACATCCCTGTTTAGAACCGGATATTATTACGTGATACATACATCAGCTCAGAGGTAAACACACAGTGGGCTGGTGTCCAACACTTCTAGATAAAGTCAGAACCCTCACAGTGGTGGTGAAGGTAACCAGGCGCTGCTGAGACGCTGTTAATGATAGTGTGGAGAAGATCTCAGCCTTAAACTCCATTCATGGTGGAGGGATACATGCTGCAGGGCGCTGTGAGGTCAAATAGTCCCCCAAAGAGACTTAGTACTTCCAGGTTTTCCAGATTTTCATCACCAACATTCCATACACACTCAGAAGACACGTGTAGGGTCACTGGGGGTTCTAGATAGTCAATAAAGTGTCTATATGTGTGTTCTAGACATGAAGAACCCTGGTTCCCATCACCACCACAGTAAAGGGCAAATCCTAGGGTGTATTTACGTGTTCGTACTTTGGTAATTCTGAAATTTGCCTGGACTGTTCCTTCCCTTCAGACAGTGTAGATGGATGTTCAGTCATGGGTATGTGAGTGCGAGCAGTCTGATGGATCAGAGAGAGGAATCACAGACAGCAGGACAGCCATGAGGGGTGTGGTGTGAGGTGTGTGTGTGTGTGTGTGTGTGAGGTGTGTGTGTGTGGTGTGCCTGTGTGTGTGTGTGCGTGTGTGTGTGTGTGAGGTGTGTTAGGTGTGTGTGTGGTGTGCCTGTGTTAGGTGTGTGTGTGGTGTGTCTGTGTGAGGTGTGTGTGTGGTGTGTGTGTGTGTGAGGTGTGTGTGGTGTGCCTGTGTGTGAGGTGTTAGGTGTGTGTGTGGTGTGCCTGTGTGTGTGTGTGCGTGTGTGTGTGTGTGAGGTGTGTTAGGTGTGTGTGTGGTGTGCCTGTGTGAGGTGTGTGAGGTGTGTGTGTGGTGTGTCTGTGTGAGGTGTGTGTGTGTGGTGTGTCTGTGTGAGGTGTGTGGTGTGTTTCCCTGCTTGTCTGTTTGGGATCTAATTGGAGAAGTCTAACACACACACTCACACAACACCTCTTTTCCTCCTTCTCTTCCTGGATACGGGCCTGGAGTCAGCTGACTGAAACGGGAGTCTGTGATTGGCTGGAGAAAGCTAAGCATTTTTTCCTGTAGCCAGGCAGACTCTTCTCTCCTGCGAGGACGAGGTCCTAAACTCCACTGTGTTCAGTCACATGCTGTGCTTTCTCACAGGCAGAGTAAACAGCAGCAGGTCTGTGGTCAGTGGTACAGGTCAGCAGTCAGTGCATCAGGTCTGTGGCTAGAGCTGTGGTCTGTGGTCAGTTCTGGACCAGGTCTTTAGTGATCCCCTGCTGAACGTGGGGCCAGTTTTCCCGAGATTCTGATTCTGATGTGAAGTTAGCTCTTCACTGTCGGAGTCCCATGTATGAATGTAGCCGTGCTGTTAGCATCACGCTAATTGGTGGGGTGTAAGCTTCTGTTACCTGTTAGCCTTTGACGTATCTGTGGAACTGATTCAGGTGGAGAACTGATTCGGCTACGGAATGGGTTCTGATGATAAGCAAGTGTAGGACCACTTGTACACCCCCTCACACACACACCCCCTGGCCCCTCCTCCAGCTCTCTAACTGTTGTTGGTTGCCATGGTTACGGCTCAGAGCTATTTGGAGCGGAGGTGACGGTGTGAATCAGCTGTGAGCTCGAGCGCGCTTCGCTGCTCCAGATTCCCCCGGCCGGGTTAGCAGCTGCAGTTCTGACCCGTTTACAGGCCCGGCACAAATGAACAGAACCGTAATTGCGATCTATTTATACCGGGGTCATGCCTATAGGGGTCAGCGTCTGTACCAGCTCCACAGTTATTATTATTTCCCCTAAAAAGCAGAGCTTCATCTTCAGACATCCCGGCCCGTGCGGTGCGGGGAGCACCGGGATCAGCTTCAGGATCGGGATCGTCCTGCTGCCGTTACACAGGATATAAAGATCGGCCCACGTTATTCTCCACACCATGATTTACCGTTGTTGGGTCTTGTGACTCATCAGAACACCCACACAAACCCTGGAGCGTCTGGCATTGTTCAGGAAGCTCGTGGCACACAATGAACACTTCCGTGATGTTGGAAGACTCATTTGCATATCAAAGCTTCTGTGATTTAGCTTTGGATTCGTCTGTTACACAGCCTGATATACTGGACACTCGTTACACGGTTCTGGTGGGTTTAGAGTTCTGTTTGGCCTTGTCTGTAGAACCACAACACAGACTGATTTTAATCCATTTGTATAATAAAGCAGCGCTCCCTGTGCTAGCTACTGGCTCCATCTGGACACCAACACACAGTAGATTAAAGTGGATCCTCACTATGGAGCTCTCAGTTTAAGATGATCTGCTCCAACCGCCACACACGGATACAATCACACAGCATGGCTGCTACTTACAGGCTGCTGTTGGGGTGGTGGGGCTAATAAAGGTGGAGCTGCTCCTCTCTTCAGTCTCTTCAGGGTCAGACGCTGAGCGGAGCTGCTCCGTATTGTCCAGAGAGGTTTGGGAATCTGTCCGGAGTGGAATGTGCAGACTGCAGGATTAAAGGTGCTCCGGGATCCTGTTAAAGATGTGGAGTTCTGGTTCCTGTACCAGCTGCAGTGTTTAAGGTGGAACGGAACATTGGATTAGGAAGCTGGTGAACAGGAAGAACTCCAGCCTGGATTAAAGATGAACATCCACCATGTACCGCTGACAGGTGGGATCCTTGGGAAGGTAAGGGAGAGTCCCAACATCCCCTTCCCAGCCTGGAACGCTGGAGTTCTCCACCTAGTCCACCATGTTGGTTCTGTAGGTCCGGTGTGGTGGTATGTAAATGTTGGGGGCGTGAATAGGATTTGGGAATCGGCCCGTTTTCCCGTTCTCTTTTATAAACGCAGAACAGCAGCTTTTGAGGTTCTCAGTGTGTGGGTTCTGTGTACTGATTGCTCCTTAGGACCCCGTGTAGATACAGATATACACTCTATGGCACCTGAGGTGTGCTACACTAGGGGTGATGGAGGCTTCCGGAGCTGGGATTCGGTCTGGGATTCTAAACTCTGCAGCTATGCGGTCCGTGTATGTGCATGTGCCGTGCCCTCTGTGCGCTGAGCCGTGTCTCTGGGTGGCTTGTGAACGCTGCCTGAGGCTGTGGTGTGCGTGGAGCTGTCGTAGTAGAGTATCACCTGTGGTCTCTGTTCAGGTGTGGGGTGTGGTGAACCTGGCTGTCTAATCTGAGATCGCCGCTGCTTCAGGACGGAATCAGTGCACCACGGATGCACCACGGATAAACCTGAGCAAAGACGTTCGGCTGTCTCCAGACTGTTACTCAGGTTTAAACCAGTGTGTGGCGCTGACCACGTTAGGGACCTGATCTTGGTCTGGTCTCCTCGTGTTCAGCTCGTGTTCAGACGGTTCTGATCAGACTCTGTTCCGCTCCACTGAGCTCTGTCATTAACACAGACGTACTGAGAAGTTCCTGTTCGGGTTTCTGAGGTTCTTGGTTTCCTCATTCACTTATGGAGATGCTCTCAGCTCTGTTCTCCAGGTGTTCTAATACAGGTTCCGTGGCTGGTGGGTTCCGGCCGTGTGTGTCAGATATGAGCTGCTATAACCAGACAGGGAGATGCTACATGATGCAAGAGCGGAGCAACCTGACCAGCAGATAACCTCCTCCGTCATCTCCCCCACACGCCCTCAGCCCGACTGTCCTTCCGCCTCTCTCCCCCAGCATGACCCCGCCCCCTTCCCCAGGCTGGCCCCGCCCCCTGCCAGCTGACGTGGTTAACTCTGAGTTGACCATGTGGTCTGCAGGGGGACTGTGGGGGGGTAGCAGCTGGGGGGACTGGAGCTGGTTAAAGGCGCCTCCTCACGAGCTGAGCTCTATTTATAGCTCTGCTGCAGAACGTGGGTGGATTGTAGGTTACTGTGTTGAGTGTGAAGGGTCTAGATATCACGTGTAGCTGCTTTCATGCCCCAACATAACAAGCACATGCAGATCTGCGGAGCATTAAACGTATGCTAATGTGGTTGGTGTTCAGGTTCCAACCGCTCAGTATATCAGGCGTTAGCGTTAGCGTTAGCATGGTATGGGCCTTTACAGCTCTATCTGAAAAACTTTGAGTCAGTGATGAAGGCCGGTCTGTAACTGTGCCACCTCGCTCTGATATTCCAGCTGGCCTAGTTCAGTCTCACGCCGCGTTCCACTTAGCTCGGAAGTCGGATGTGAGAGCTGGGAATAATAATAAAGAGGATGATGATGAACACGGAGACAGTCAGAGTGCTTCAGAAATATCTAGTACACACTTCATACACCTGTTAGTACCCTGCTGCCCTGGGTGACTGTCTGTAGCTCGTGTAGTCTGGTTATCCTGAGTAACGTGTGTACATACTGTTCTAGAACCCTGTTCTAAAGGACGACAGAGAGTGTTAATGACTCTGGGTTAGAAAGAGAGGTGTTCAGGTGTGTATTAGAGTGAGCTCTGAGTTAGAGAGAGGCGTGTTCAGGTGTTAGAGAGGCATGTTCAGGTGTTAGAGAGGTGTGTTCAGGTGTGTTGGAGTGAGCTCTGAGTTAGAGAGAGGCATGTTCAGGTGTTAGAGAGGTGTGTTCAGGTGTGTGTTAGAGTGAGCCCTGAGCTAGAGAGAGGCATGTTCAGGTGTTAGAGAGGTGTGTTCAGGTGTGTGTTAGAGGGAGCTCTGAGTTAGAGAGAGGTGTGTTCAGGTGTGTATTAGAGGGAGCTCTGAGTTAGAGAGAGGTGTGTTCAGGTGTGTTGGAGTGAGCTCTGAGTTAGAGAGAGGCATGTTCAGGTGTTAGAGAGGTGTGTTCAGGTGTGTGTTAGAGTGAGCCCTGAGCTAGAGAGAGGCGTGTTCAGGTGTTAGAGAGGCATGTTCAGGTGTTAGAGAGGTGTGTTCAGGTGTGTGTTAGAGGGAGCTCTGAGTTAGAGAGAGGTGTGTTCAGGTGTGTGTTAGAGTGAGCTCTGAGTTAGAGAGAGGTGTGTTCAGGTGTGTGTTAGAGGGAGCTCTGAGTTAGAGAGAGGTGTGTTCAGGTGTGTTAGAGTGAGCTCTGAGTTAGAGAGAGGCGTGTTCAGGTGTTGGAGAGGTGTGTTCAGGTGTGTTGGAGTGAGCTCTGAGTTAGAGAGAGGTGTGTTTAGGTGTGTGTTAGAGGGAGCTCTGAGTTAGAGAGAGGTGTGTTCAGGTGTGTTGGAGTGAGCTCTGAGTTAGAGAGAGGCGTGTTCAGGTGTGTGTTAGAGTGAGCTCTGAGTTAGAGAGAGGCGTGTTCAGGTGTGTTGAAGTAAGCTCTGAGTTAGAGGCGTGTTCAGGTGTGTGTTAGAGGGAGCTCTGAGTTAGAGAGAGGATGTTCAGGTGTGTTGGAGTGAGCTCTGAGTTAGAGAGAGGCGTGTTCAGGTGTGTTGGAGTGAGCTCTGAGTTAGAGAGAGGCGTGTTCAGGTGTGTTGGAGTGAGCTCTGAGTTAGAGAGAGGGTGTTCAGGTGTTGGAGAGGTGTGTTCAGGTGTGTGTTAGAGGGAGCTCTGAGTTAGAGGGTGTTCAGGTGTTAGAGAGGTGTGTTCAGGTGTGTGTTAGAGGGATCTCTGAGTTAGAGAGAGGCGTGTTCAGGTGTGTGTTAGAGGGAGCTCTGAATTAGAGAGAGGCGTGTTCAGGTGTGTGTTAGAGGGAGCTCTGAGTTAGAGAGAGGTGTGTTCAGGTGTGTGTTAGAGGGAGCTCTGAGTTAGAGAGAGGTGTGTTCAGGTGTGTGTTAGAGGGAGCTCTGAGTTAGAGAGAGGTGTGTTCAGGTGTGTGTTAGAGGGAGCTCTGAGTTAGAGAGAGGCGTGTTCAGGTGTTGGAGAGGTGTGTTCAGGTGTTGGAGAGGTGTGTTCAGGTGTGTGTTAGAGGGAACTCTGAGTTAGAGAGAGGTGTGTTCAGGTGTGTGTTAGAGGGAGCTCTGAGTTAGAGAGAGGCGTGTTGAGGTGTGTGTTAGAGGGAGCTCTGAGTTAGAGAGAGGCGTGTTCAGGTGTTGGAGAGGTGTGTTCAGGTGTGTCTTAGAGGGAGCTCTGAGTTAGAGAGAGGCGTGTTCAGGTGTTGGAGAGGTGTGTTCAGGTGTGTCTTAGAGGGAGCTCTGAGTTAGAGAGAGGCGTGTTCAGGTGTTAGAGAGGTGTGTTCAGGTGTGTCTTAGAGGGAGCTCTGAGTTAGAGAGAGGCGTGTTCAGGTGTTGGAGAGGTGTGTTCAGGTGTGTGTTAGAGGGAGCTCTGAGTTAGAGAGAGGCGTGTTCAGGTGTGTGTTAGAGGGAGCTCTGAGTTAGAGAGAGGAGTGTTCAGGTGTGTGTTAGAGTGAGCTCTGAGTTAGAGAGAGGCGTGTTCAGGTGTTGGAAAGGTGTGTTCAGGTGTGTGTTAGAGGGAGCTCTGAGTTAGAGAGAGGCGTGTTCAGGTGTTGGAGAGGTGTGTTCAGGTGTGTGTTAGAGGGAGCTCTGAGTTAGAGAGAGGCGTGTTCAGTTGTGTTGGAGTGAGCTCTGAGTTAGAGAGAGGCGTGTTCAGGTGTGTATTAGAGGGAGCTCTGAGTTAGAGAGAGGAGTGTTCAGGTGTGTGTTAGAGTGAGCTCTGAGTTAGAGAGAGGCGTGTTCAGGTGTTGGAGAGGCGTGTTCAGGTGTGTGTTAGAGTGAGCTCTGAGTTAGAGAGAGGCGTGTTCAGGTGTTGGAGAGGTGTGTTCAGGTGTGTGTTAGAGGGAGCTCTGAGTTAGAGAGAGGCGTGTTCAGGTGTTGGAGAGGTGTGTTCAGGTGTGTGTTAGAGGGAGCTCTGAGTTAGAGAGAGGCGTGTTCAGTTGTGTTGGAGTGAGCTCTTCA
>JAMWET010002502.1:25000-36984 GCA_024036415.1 Prochilodus magdalenae
CGGTTATTATAGGTGTGTGGGCTCGTGTCGGTGGTCATGGAAGGCTGATGTAGGTGGGATGTCGCCCTATGAACACTGTCCTGTTTATAGCGGTGTATTACAGCCGCGCTTGGCGTTCAGTCAGAGAACGTTTCCTAGCTAGTACCAGAAGGGTAGAGTCGAGAACTTGCTTGAGCTCAGACGCTGCCTGAACAAGGCCCGGTGCTGATACCTAGAGGGAATCTAAAGTAGTGCACTACCTGGCAACCCCAACCCAGCGCTCGTACCCTGAGAGGAGAAGGGCTCCCGGTGTGACCTCTGCTGGACCTCTCTGTGTTTGAAGACGAGAGACTCGGCTGTTCGGACAGCCAGGGGAAGTTCATTCCACCATCTGGTCTCCAGGACAGGAGAGTCTGTCCTCCATGTATCTTAAGGGATGGCGCGTCGAGTCGAGCTGTACCTGAAGCTGGAAGGGCTCAAGGTACTGACCGACTCCTGACTGTTGCTGTAAGGAGAGGGGGGCTGGTCATGGGCTTCATGGGCCTCAGGGTTTAATTCTGCTGCAGCTCCAGGAGGCCGGCGAAGGAGGCGCAGCGGCAGAGTGACATGAGCGAACCTGGGAGGATTGAAGACGATCCGAGCTGCTGCACTAACAGGATCGCCTTCGTCTGGAGGTGCTCTCTTCCAGGTCCGTAATGTGCTCATCCACACATTCCCTGAGGTCTTCCCTGCGTGCGCTCGGCTCGACAAGCCAGAGCAGAGAGGCAGCAGGTCTGACTGTATCCCACACTCGTGCAACGCCTGGAAGCGCTGACACCCACCGCTCAGCCAGCGCAGCCCATCGAGGTCCACTGACATCACACGAGACTTCACTCTCTGGAGTTCGCGCTCCACCATCATCACCTCCACCGTCACAGCCTGGCCTATACCATGAGCTCAGGCTGTTTGTTAAACCCGAGCTACCGGACCTGGTGGTAACCCCTCACAGCGCTGCCCCACCTGCAGTTCCACCTCAACACAGCAGGTCCGATCTTCAGGACCTCTTCTCTGATTGGTTTGTGCAGCTCCTTCGCATCACGTTCGTATAACAGGACTGGACTTCTCGGTCAGCGTGGCGTCGCCCGCCCGCCTGCCGCTGCGTCTCCACCTCAGCTCCACCTGTTCAGATGGAGTGCGGAGTTTCCGTGGAGGACTTGTTCATGAATGTGTTGTGGCGCGTCGGAAGGCGTTTCAGTGGCGTTCCTGCCAAAAGACCAACTGAGTGAACTGGTCTGTGACGGCGCCCCCCGGAGGCAGAGCCGCGCTGCATCTCTGGGTAAAGAAAGACAGAAGCTCTCTGATTGGTGGGTTAAGCAGATGAATCGTGACCTGTGCTTCTAACAGACACTCTGAGAGACTCTGGGACCCCCAGGACCCTCTGCTGTGTGCCTGTGTTTGTTCACGCGTTTGTTTACGCGCTTGTTCACACGTTTGTTTACGTGTTTGTTTACGTGTTTGTTTGACTCGGTGTCTTTTTACGTGTTTGTTTGACTCTGTGTTTGTTTACGTGTTTGTTTGACTCTGTGTTTGTTTGACTCTGTCTTTTTACGTGTTTGTTTACGTGTTTGTTTGACTCGGTGTTTGTTTGACTCGGTGTCTTTTTACGTGTTTGTTTGACTCTGTGTTTGTTTGACTCGGTGTTTGTTTACGTGTTTGTTTACGTGTTTGTTTGACTCGGTGTTTGTTTGACTCTGTGTCTTTTTACGCGTTTGTTTGACTCTGTGTTTGTTTACGTGTTTGTTTACGCGTTTGTTTGACTCTGTGTTTGTTTGACTCGGTGTTTGTTTGCGTGTTTGTTTGACTCGGTGTTTGTTTACGTGTTTGTTTGACTCTGTGTTTGTTTACGTGTTTGTTTGACTCGGTGTTTGTTTACGCGTTTGTTTACGTATTTGTTTGACTCGGTGTTTGTTTGACTCGGTGTTTGTTTACGTGTTTGTTTGACTCGGTGTTTGTTTACGTGTTTGTTTGACTCGGTGTTTGTTTACGCGTTTGTTTACGTATTTGTTTGACTCGGTGTTTGTTTGACTCTGTGTTTGTTTACGTGTTTGTTTGACTCGGTGTTTGTTTACGCGTTTGTTTACGTATTTGTTTGACTCGGTGTTTGTTTGACTCGGTGTTTGTTTGACTCAGTGTTTGTTTACGTATTTGTTTGACTCTGTGTTTGTTTGACTCTGTGTTTGTTTACGTGTTTGTTTGACTCGGTGTTTGCGCGTTTGTTTACGTATTTGTTTGACTCGGTGTTTGTTTGACTCGGTGTTTGTTTGACTCGGTGTTTGTTTGACTCTGTTTGTTTACGTGTTTGTTTGACTCTGTGTTTGTTTACGTGTTTGTTTGACTCGGTGTTTGTTTACGTGTTTGTTTGACTCTGTGTTTGTTTACGTGTTTGTTTGACTCAGTGTTTGTTTACGCGTTTGTTTACGTATTTGTTTGACTCGGTGTTTGTTTACGTGTTTGTTTGACTCGGTGTTTGTTTGACTCGGTGTTTGTTTGACTCGGTGTTTGTTTACGTGTTTGTTTGACTCTGTGTTTGTTTACGTGTTTGTTTGACTCGGTGTTTGTTTACGTGTTTGTTTGACTCGGTGTTTGTTTGTGTTTGTTTGACTCGGTGTTTGTTTGACTCGGTGTCTTTTTACGCGTTTGTTTACGCGTTTGTTTGACTCTGTGTTTGTTTGCGTGTTTGTTTGACTCGGTGTTTGTTTACGCGTTTGTTTACGTATTTGTTTGACTCGGTGTTTGTTTACGTGTTTGTTTGACTCGGTGTTTGTTTGACTCGGTGTTTGTTTGACTCGGTGTTTGTTTACGTGTTTGTTTGACTCTGTGTTTGTTTACGTGTTTGTTTGACTCGGTGTTTGTTTACGTGTTTGTTTGACTCGGTGTTTGTTTATGTGTTTGTTTGACTCAGTGTTTGTTTACGCGTTTGTTTATGTGTTTGTTTACACGTTTTTTTACACGTGTTTGTTTGACTCGGTGTTTGTTTACATGTTTGTTTACGCGTTTGTTTGACTCGGTGTCTGTTTACGCGTTTGTTTACATGTTTGACTCTGTGTTTGTTTGCGTGTTTGTTGACGTGTTTGTTTGACTTGGTGTTTGTTTGCGTGTTTGTTTGACTCAGTGTTTGTTTGACTCAGTGTTTGTTTGACTCGGTGTTTGTTGACGTGTTTGTTTGACTCAGTGTTTGTTTACGTGTTTGTTTGTGTTTGTTTACGTGTTTGTTTGACTCAGTGTTTGTTTACGTGTTTGTTTATGCGTTTGTTTGACTCGGTGTTTGTTTGACTCGGTGTTTGTTTGCGTGTTTGTTTGACTCTGTGTTTGTTTACGTGTTTGTTTATGCGTTTGTTTGACTCGGTGTTTGTTTACGTGTTTGTTTATGCGTTTGTTTGACTCGGTGTTTGTTTGACTCGGTGTTTGTTTGACTCGGTGTTTGTTTGCGTGTTTGTTTGACTCGGTGTTTGTTTACGTGTTTGTTTATGCGTTTGTTTGACTCGGTGTTTGTTTGACTCGGTGTTTGTTTGACTCGGTGTTTGTTTACGTGTTTGTTTATGCGTTTGTTTGACTCGGTGTTTGCGCGTTTGTTTGACTCGGTGTTTGTTTGCGTGTTTGTTTGACTCGGTGTTTGTTTACGTGTTTGTTTATGCGTTTGTTTGACTCTGTGCTCTCTCTTTCTCCGTCCTGCAGGTCTAAGAAGTTTTTTAGCTTTATTGAAGGCTGCCTGGTGAAGAACTACACCCAGAGACCTCCTACGGACCAGCTGCTCAAGCACCCCTTCATCCGGGACCAGCCCAACGAGAGACAAGTGCGCATCCAGCTCAAGGACCACATCGACCGCACCCGCAAAAAGAGAGGAGAGAAAGGTCTGCACCTCCCTCCAGACTCCTGTGTGTAGGAGAAGCAGCAGGAACCAACATGATGACTGACCTTTGACCTTTAGACTGATATTATAACCAGCTTATTTCCAGATGGTATCAGACACACTGCTGATATGACGAGTCAGTGTCAGTGAGGTTCTACCGGGCTGGGCTGGTGTGTCTCCCAGGTAGCTCAGGCTCTCCCAGGTGGCTACAGTGAAGTGTGCAGCTTATCGAGGTGTGGTTGGGTAACTCGAGCGCGCGTGCCTTTAAGTGATCAGAGGAATGAAGTGGTCACATGTCTGATCTGAGAGCGTTCAGGGCGAGGAGCTCAGGGGACATTTTAATTAGGGGGTTAATTACAGGGTGAGGACCTTCACTCAAATCAGTCCTGTGAGTGAGTGAGTGGGTGAATGAGTGAGTGAGTGGGTGAGTGTGTAAGAGTGAGTGTGTAAGAGTGAGTGAGTGAGTGTATGAGAGTGAGTGTGAGTGGGTGAGTGAGTGAGTGGGTGAGTGAGTGAGTGGGTGAGTGAGTGTGTAAGAGTGAGTGTGTAAGAGTGAGTGAGTTACACCGCTGTGTGTTTAAATCCTGTCTGTGTTCTGGCTGTTCCAGATGAGACTGAGTATGAGTACAGCGGTAGTGAGGAGGAGGAGGAGGAAGCCCCTGAGCAGGAAGGAGAACCAAGGTACTCACTCACACTCACACACACATACACACTTACACTCACACACACACACACTTACACACACTCACTCTCTCACACACATACACACTTACACACACACACACTCACTCTCACACACTCACACACACACTCACTCTCACACACACTCACTCACTCACACTCACACACACACTCACACACATACACACTTACACACACACACACTCACTCTCACACACTCACACACACACTCACACACATACACACACTCACTCACTCACACACAAACTCACACACACAGACACACTTACACTCACACACACACACACACATACACATACACTTACACACACTCACTCTCTCACACACACACACACACACACACACACACACACTCACTCTCACACACTCACAGACACACTCACTCTCACACACACTCACTCACTCACACACACACTCACACACACTCACTCACTCACACACACACTCACACACACACACACACACTCACTCTCTTACTCTCACACTCACACACACACACACACACACTCACTCTCTTACTCTCACACACACACACACACTCACACCTACACACACACACTCACACATACATACACACATTAACACCACACCACACGACAACACAACACACACACTCACACTCACAGACACATACCACACACTGCAACACACACACATATAGGAGTGACCGCACATCACACATCATACACCTCACACAGCACACACATCACACAGCACACACATCACACACACACAGCTCTCAACACAAGCACACACCACACACACACACACACACTCCAACACACACCAGCGCCGCACACGCCAGACACGGTCGGTAGCTCACTACCATGCACAGTGTATCACACCACACAACACACACACTAAACACACAACACACCATTCACAATACACACAGTACAACACACCATACGGCACTCATCACACTACACACACACTACAGTGACGCACCTCGAACACACACTTACACTCACTCACACACACACACACACACACACACACACACACAGTCTCACTCACAGAGCCATTCCCCTCGTCTGCCTCCTGTGTTGGGTCAGTGGTGGAGCTGGTAATGCGGTTTTGGACCCGTGCCTTGCTAGCCGCTTGTGCCGGCTTAGGACACTTTACCTGGCAGGTGTGGTGCAGGGCTGTGTGAGATAATTCAGATAGCGGGTTTCTATTTAGGATTTCTCCATATTCCCCATTTAACACAGTCCTCTCCAACATGACCCAGCTCTATCGGTCAACGTGCACCACAAGGGCGAGTCTGGCACCCTGCGCCGGGACTTTACGGTATCACCGCCTGCAGCAGGAGAATAAGGAGCCGCTGATGTGCGGGTCTAGGCTCTGATCCGGGCAGCAGCTATCTCCACGTGGAGCAGGCAGCTTTTCCCGTGAGCAGGATGTCTAGTCTCAGCGCCATCTGCTGGCCATCAACAGGATGCGGCAGAAGCGCATTGAGCAGCAGAAGGAGCAAAGGAGGAGGCTCGAGGAGGTGAGAGGAGCGTCCGGTAGCATCACTAGCGATGCTCAGTGTCTCCGTGTTTTAAACCAAGGTAAAAACGTAACCGGGTCCAGTACCGGGGTGAGTCCGGACATGGAGGCGGCAGGGATGTGGGAATAACATCTACAGTGACGTACCTAGAACACACAGGACTGTTCTGTCCATGTTCTCCCAGAGGAAGAGTCATGGAGAGGAACATGATGGACAGTGCGTGCTTTAAGAGTGACTGAGGTTCTGATCCGAAGCTGGCCAGTCATGGCGTTCCTGTACGTCTGAGCTCGGGATAGAGAGGAGTCAGTCGTGACTCGCTCAGAGTCAGGCATGTTGACTCGCTTGATGTCGACTAGTCGCTGAACACACGGTTAGGACACTAACACTGACCGCACGCAGTGTGGTGCAGGCCTGCTGTGTGAGGGCGCGTCAGGTTAGGCTGTGTTCCTGTGTAGGTATGTTTAATAAGCCTTCAGGCTTTTTTCTATGACCCTCCTACCAGAAACATGACCCCGCCCATTAGAGGCCTGACCCCACCTATCACTACCAGGCAACATCTCTGTGCATTAATCTGCGTATGCCCGGTGAGTTACGATGGCTTTGAGTGTGTCTCAGCCAATCCGCTCTCAGACCCACCGTCTGATGTGTAACTCTGTGTCTCTGTGATCCGGACTGTTCCTGAATCACTGCACCGCTGGAGCCTCAGCTTTCACCTGTCTGTCTGTCTTACTCTCTCTCTCGCCATCTGCTGGCCATCCACAGCAACAACGGCGAGAGCGAGAGATGCGGAGGCAGCAAGAGAGAGAGCAGAGGAGGCGCGAGCAGGAGGAGAAGCGGCGTCTGGAGGAGATGGAGCGTAGGCGCAAGGAGGAGGAGGAGCGCAGACGTGCTGAGGAGGAGAAGAGGAGAGCAGACCGTGAGCAGGTACCAGTCAGGACACTAAGTGAGCTGCAGCTGGTGTGGTCACAGGGACATGGTTCTGGGTTCTGTGCGGATCAGCTGGACAGCTGGAACCTCTCTCAGTAGTTCACCTAAACCCTCGTCCTATCAGTGTGGAAAATGGTTCTATGTTGCATCAGTAAGGGCTCTTCTGTTGTGATAAGCTGGACACCATAGCAACAGCAGAACCCATTTTAGTGCTATATAGAACCAGTCAATCTGAAGAACCATTTCACCATGCGGAGAACCATTTAAGCATAGGTTCTAAATAGAACCACTTCCTTTGCTGAAGAACGCTCAGGATCTTGCCTCAGAGTCTGATCCACTGCAGTGGGACACCGCCGCCACCTTGTACTGGTGGAGACTAGGGTCTGGTGATGCCCCCCCCGTCAGTGGTCAGTGTCTGGTCAGAGAGCCGCTCTTGGCTGGTGGACCCGGGAGCACACCCCGTTACAGACAGCGTCTAGAATGCAGAGGCCTCGTGGACAGACACTGACCACCACTGAAAGGGCCACAGGGGGACCAAGAGTGTGCAGGACAACGCAGTGGTGGGAGGGTGGATGTAGGTGGGGTTCTGTCCTGGTGTGTTATCCCTCTGTGTATGGAAGTTTGAAGGTGTATGAAGTGATTTCCCTCTAACAGGAAGTACATCCGTTCGAGCAGCTGGGAGTAGAGGAACAGCCAGAGAGCATCTAGAGATCCGTAGCCCAGCTGCAGAAGCAGCTTTCTAACCAGTCACACGTTCGCAGGCCATGCTGCTGGTGAGCATCTCACTGTTGTACTCCCTGTCTGTACTGAGCTCTGTCCCGCCCACTCTCCGAAAGACCCTGGAGACTGGGGGGCTTAGGTGGGCAGGTGCGCGTGGCGATGTTCAGAGATGCTGAGTGGAAGGGTAACTTAGAGCACTTGAAAGGTTCTGGTATGAAGTTACAGGTACGTATAGCTTGTAGGTGAAGGTTCTGAAAGTTTTCGTACGTATGATCCCTGTGTGTTGTTCCCTGGTACGTATGATCCCTCGTGTACGGACGGATGAGTTGTACTGGTTGTGATTGGAGCTGATGAGTCGGTTTAGAACCACACTAGAACCCAAATGATCCCTGGTACGTATGAAGGTCCTATAGTCCACGTATGAATCAGTTCCCTGGTCTGTGTATGAACGTTCGTAGCTGGTACGTATGACGGTTCCCACTGCGTACGTATTGAATGTTCCCTGGTAAGTAAGACCGGGTGAACGGTTACGTGTAGAGATCCATGGGTTGTTTACTGGTACGTATGACAATTTCCATTTCATGACTTCCCATCTGCAGGTTCCCTGGTATAGAGCACGGTCACTTGTGTATGAAGGTTCCCTGGTGTGTATGAAGGTTCCCTGGTGTGTATGAAGGTTCCCTGGTACATATGACGGTTCCCTGGTGTGTATGAAGGTTCCCTGGTACGTATGACGGTTCCCTGGTGTGTATGAAGGTTCCCTGGTACGTATGAAGGTTCCCTGGTACGTATGACGGTTCCCTGGTACGTATGACGGTTCCCTGGTGTGTATGAAGGTTCCCTGGTACGTATGAAGGTTCCCTGGTACGTATGACGGTTCCCTGGTACGTATGACGGTTCCCTGGTACGTATGACGGTTCCCTGGTACGTATGAAGGTTCCCTGGTACGTATGAAGGTTCCCTGGTACGTATGAAGGTTCCCTGGTACGTATGAAGGTTCTCTGGTAGGTATGAAGGTTCCCTGTGGTAGAAAGTGAGGTTCCTCTGAACCTCGGAACTGATGTAGCGCTCTGTATGTACGTCAGGAGTTTAAGTGGAGGGAGCTGGAGGAGCAGAGGCAGGCCGAGAGACTACAGAGACAGCTACAGCAGGAGCAGGCCTACCTGCTGTCTCTCCAACAACCCAAACATCCCCCGCAGCCTCAGCCTCAACAAGCAGACAAGACTAGGACTGCCCAGCAGAACCCGTCTTCAGCTCCGAGGAGCAAAATTCCCCAGCAGCAGCAGCAGCAGCAAGGTTCGGCTGAGAAGAGCAAGAAAGGTCCATCGGACCACCAAGAGAAGAGCAGGAACCAGCAAGCCCACCCGCCTGCAGCCCAGGACAGGTCTAGAATTCCACAGTTACAGCACTGTGCTGGAGACAGGACCAAAACACCCCCGCTACCTCAGCAGTCCTCGCAGGACCGGAGCAGGATCCCCCAGCTGCAGCAGAGCTCGCAGGACCGGAGCAGGATCCCGCAGCCTCAGCCCGAACAGGAGCTTCCGGCAGGGGCAAGCTGCGGATCTGGCTCACGCAGGAATCCGAACTCCCGGCCTCAGCAGCCCACCCAGGAGGAGGGGCAAACCAGTCAGGAGCTTCCCACAGAATCTCAGGGCTCCGCCTCCGACTCTGAGCCAGTCCGAGAGGTGAAGCCCTAACCCAGAGGTGCCCAGTTCCAGTCCAGAACCGCTCGGTGGTTTTCCTGCTCGAGCATGTTTACTCAGCCTGGTAACAAGAGGTGCGCTCGGACGGTCCGGTGGTCCTGGGGACGCACGAGGGTACCATGAGGGAGCAGAACTGGGAGACGTGGGCGGATCCTATATCCCTCGTATGTTCTTTAAAGGAAATATAGTCAGACATGAAACGAGGATGTGGTGAAGAAACTCCGGTGACTCTTTACAGGTCATACTAACCTGTCCTACATACTGCTCCGGTACCGGTCCTGTAATCGTGGGTTTGGAGCAACAGGTATGGGATACAGCTACAGGTCCCCCGTTAATACCTCGTTAGTCCCCTGTTAGTCCCCTGTTAGTCCCCCGTTAGCCCCCTGTTAGTCCCGCGTTAGTCCCCCTTTGGTCCCTCGTTAGTCCCGCGTTAGTCCCGCGTTAGTCCCGCGTTGGTCCCTCGTTAGTCCCGCGTTAGTCCCCCGTTAGTCCCCCGTTGGTCCCTCGTTAGTCCCCCGTTGGTCCCTCGTTAGTCCCGCGTTAGTCCCCCGTTAGTCCCCTGTTAGTCCCCCGTTAGTCCCGCGTTAGTCCCCCGTTAGTCCCGCGTTAGTCCCCCGTTAGTCCCCCGTTGGTCCCTCGTTAGTCCCCCGTTGGTCCCTCGTTAGTCCCCCGTTAGTCCCTCGTTACTCCCATGCTAGTCCCCCGTTAGTCCCCCGTTAGTCCCGCGTTAGTCCCGCGTTAGTCCCCCGTTGGTCCCTCGTTAGTCCCCCGTTAGTCCCCCGTTAGTCCCCCGTTGGTCCCTCGTTAGTCCCCCGTTGGTCCCTCGTTAGTCCCCCATTAGTCCCTCGTTACTCCCATGCTAGTCCCCCGTTAGTCCCCCGTTGGTCCCTCGTTAGTCCCCCGTTGGTCCCTCGTTAGTCCCCCATTAGTCCCTCGTTACTCCCATGCTAGTCCCCCGTTAGTCCCCCGTTAGTCCCGCGTTAGTCCCCCGTTAGTCCCGCGTTACTCCCATGCTAGTCCCCCGTTAGTCCCCCGTTAGTCCCCCGGTAGTCCCCACACAGCTGGTAGGCCTGATTCGGGGACCTGAGCTGAAGCGGATCTTCCGAACGCGGCTGAATGAAATCAGGCGTGCTTGAGCAGGGAAATCACCCAGCTGGACTCCGGCTCTGGAGATGGACACCCCCGCCTGAACCTCTCGATCTGCTAATCCCTCTTTCTGCTCGGACTGATAACTCGCCCTGTGTAGAGGACATAACCGGCACTCGCGCTTCTCGCTTGCTCACCCGCACTAATAGAGCTGGAGGACTCTGGAGGTGCTGTTAGACAGTGTGAGGTGAGGATCTAGAGGAGGAGACTAGAGGTAGCAGGGGTCAGGACTGTAGCTCGGTGGAGCGTTTCTCGCCAGGCCTGGTCTGCTTGCGCTTCTTTCCCGTTCCGTGCATCCCTCCACTTCACTGGCTTTGTTTTTCCTGTCTGTCTGCAGAACACGTTCACCTCCTCCTCTCACTGACCCCTCTTTACTCTCGGTACTGACCAAGCGCTTGCTGTTTGTTGCTCATGCTCAGTAGTGGTTCTAGCTATCTGTGCTTGTAAGAGTTAACCGGCACCACGGCTCAGGATAACCCCGCTGTCCTCTCCTCCTCTTTAAACGAGTACAGCTTTAATAACTTCCTACCTGACACTGACTCTGTTCTCCCGGGGTTACAGGCAGATGAGCGGCACCGCAGGAACGTGCAGGGTTCTCCGCAGGCTGCAGGGGCCCAGAAGCAACCCCCCGCCGTGCCGCCACGGGCCGATACCTTTTCCAACGGGAGCGCCTCCGAGCAGCCCCAGCCTGCCATGCACCGGCCCATGGAACCACAGGTAACCACGGTAACGTCACATTGGGTGTCCTGGTTTGTGCAGCTTTCATAAAGCGGCCAGCAGATGAACGCGGGCTGGTGCCGGAGCTGCCGCTGAGTTGACCAGGACATTTGGGGCACTAGCCTGACATAGTGAACTCATGGTTCTGTGTGCGGGAGGGAGAGAAAGGAAGGTGTGTGTCAGTAGGGGGCGGTATGGCCATGGTGCGGGTCAGTAGGGGGCGGTATGGCCATGGTGCGGGTCAGTAGGGGGCGGTATGGCCATGGTGCGGGTCAGTAGGGGGCGGTATGGCCATGGTGCGGGTCAGTAGGGGGCGGTATGGCCAAACACTGTACATCGTCGGACCGTTGGGGTCCCTGCCGGTGTCTGTTGGGGGTAAATGAGAATATTGCCTGTATGGTATCCGTGTCCGAGTGTTGATGTTTTCTGGCGCGCTGCCAGCTTACCGACGTGAGGTGAACGGGTAACTCCTCCTTTAACAGACCCGGTACTTCCTGAACTCCTGAATATGGCTGCACGTCCACTCGGACACTCGGATAACCCTTTAGGTGTTGTGACGGTGTTTTCTGCGCCCTGTAGGATAACGAGTGTGGTGTCGTTTGATTGGCCGATGGTCAGGCAGTATTTTGGCCGTCCCCTCTGAGTTTGGTGAAGGCCAACACCACCTCCTTTCTGACCTCTCATTCACATTGTAGGGTAAACTTCTTGG
>JAMWET010002503.1:0-33797 GCA_024036415.1 Prochilodus magdalenae
CACTCAGTGTTTGGGCTTTAGCTGAAATCAAAAACAGTAGATTTTTAATGTTTTAGCAAATTCAAACAACAGCCAGAATCCTGTTAGCTTGCTTGTCTGCTTTTTATAGGAGCTCCATAATCCTACTTTAAACATAAATGCTAACACTGCCACAGAACACTACGCAATTTAATGATGATGATCAGCAATCTCGAATAAGCTGCTGCAAAAAGATGCATTTTCTTAGTGTGTATACCCACCCACATTAAGGAGCAGTAAGCACACTTGCCCAGGTGCCTGGGGAGCAGTTTGGGTGTAGGTGCAATGCTCAAGGACCCTGTCGTTGTCTTATGTGGGTTCAGGAGATCCATCCAGCCACCTTCCAATCACAAGGTAGGTTTTCTAATCTCCAGCCCATGACTGTCCCTAAATTGTAAATAACACCTTATTAAAGGCGAGTATAGAGTTGTCTAGAGGTTCATGCAACTTTAGGTATTAGTTTCTTTTTTATTTCTTTTTTATTCCTGATAAATTAGACACTGGCTTTAAGTTATGGAGCTGTTGTCATTTGTAACAACAATAATAATGTGCTCATGTTGTTAAAAGAAACCTGGATAAATTGAACATCCCACAAACCCATTTGTTTAAATGTCTTCTACTTCAGCATTTCTATAAACTGCAGAATCCACTTATTTCAGTTACCCTCTCTGGCCATTAAAGAACAGATAGTAGTTAAAAACTTAATTCCTAAAGGTCAAATTTTAACCCTATATATAAGTAGATACCTAGCAAATAACTCATATGAAACATCAAACTCTTGGCATGGTATCGTGATCTACAAAGGGTTATCAGTGACGAGGACTGGAAACGTAGCTGCATGTGCACTAATAACCTGTATATAAACACATTCAAACTCTGTCTCCAACTAATTCAATGTAATTGGCTGCTCAGAACTTATATTGCTCCAGAGAAACTATGTAAAACAAACCCAGATATTCCAGATACATGTGTAAAATTTGCAGAACAAAAAGGCAAAAAGTTATTTCATTTTTTATGGGACTGTGTACAGATACAGATCTTTTAGAGCCAAATAGATAGATAGATAGATAGATAGATAGATAGATAGATAGATAGATAGATAGATAGATAGATAGATAGATAGATAGATAGATAGATAGATAGATAGATAGATAGATAGATACTTTATTGATCCCAGAGGGAAATTCAAGGCATCTAGTAGCAATAGACAGTGCAGTAGCAATAGAGTAATAGACACTATCTCTAGCATTCTTTCCAAAGAAATACCTGTCTGTCCAAAACTTTAATTCTGGGCCTGTACCTAGTTACCTTATCACTTAAAAAAGAACTAAAGCAAACTGTTTGACTTATGTCTAATACATACTGAGGTCCTGATTGGCACACACTGGAAAAGTACAAGGGTTGGACAATGAAACTGAAACACCTGTCATTTTAGTGTGGGAGGTTTCACGGCTAAATTGGACCAGCCTGGTGGCCAATCTTCATTAATTGCACATTGCACCAGTAAGAGCAGAGTGTGAAGGTTCAGTTAGCAGGTAAGAGCACAGTTCTGCTCAAAATACTGCAATGCACACAGCATTATGGGTGACATACCAGAGTTCAAAAGAGGACAAACTGTCGGTGCACATCTTGCTGGCGCATCTGTGACCAAGACAGCAAGTCTTTGTGATGTATCAAGAGCCACGGTATCCAGGGTAATGTCAGCATACCACCAAGAAGGACGAACCACATCCAACAGGATTAACTGTGGACGCAAGAGGAAGCTGTCTGAAAGGGATGTTCGGGTGCTAACCCGGATTGTATCCAAAAAACATAAAACCACGTCTGCCCAAATGACGCTGTATTGGCCGCAAAAGGAGGCCCTACACCATACTAATAAATGATTGTGGTCTAAAACCAGGTGTTTCAGTTTCATTGTCCAACCCCTGTATGTACCCACCTATAGTGAAGGCAAGGATGAAAGAGCTATCCTCATATGTAATTTTGAGATTTGTTTTTGATTTTTTTTGGTGGTAGGGGACATGAAATAGGTGCCAATGTCTTTATTTATGACTTATCATTAACATCACCTTTTGTCATCTTTGTTTATTACTTAATATAATATTTTTGTATTATTTTTAATTATAATTATAATAATCACTTGACAACTTTACAGTGTACATTATTGCTGTTCTATGTCTTGAGATGGTGGGTACTTAGGGGTAAGATGTCTAAATGTTTTTTGTTCTGAATATAAATAATCATTAAATAAAAGTGTAAAAAATACTTGAAAAACACATTTAAACTCAGAATCATATAGCTTTTTATTGAGAGGATAAAAAAGAGTACATGATAGGATGGGAGAGCACTGCAATATATAATAGGTTTATTGAAATGGGGCATGTTGCAGTCAGTCTCTGAAATGCATGAATCTGACGAGAGATTGCCTGAGTAAGTTAGTCTCCACAATCATGCACATGACAGCTCCACCATATTTCACAGGGAGTACTGCAATGCTGGAAGCGCTTCAGTTACATGTGCTGTATGTGGAGTTATGTGCTACACTGGTGCATGATGCTTACACTTTTTTTTTTTTTTTTTTGCTGCTTCAACTTAGCCACCTCGATAAGATATTCCGAGTTAGGAATTATTAGTTTTAGCATTTAAGCATAGTAGCCGGTTGGGAGCACTAATTTAGCCTGACTTCTGCGTTAAGTGCTGACACTTTAACTACTTGCACGAGTCTAGAAGCACAGCATTCTGGATTAGGCACTGTGTATGGTTCCTTGCGGCTGTGTTGTTGCTGTGTTGGGTAAGGTATGATGTGCTCCTCTGGCGTTGCAGCTTGTGGGTGTTAGTGCCTCTTGGCATTGAAAGGTTTTGGTGTGGGGGGGATTGCTGAGCGTCCCAGAGACAAAACGTAACTTACTCGTTCATTGGGCAGGTTTACTTCTGTCCTGTTTGGAACATAAAATAAATTAATTTATTAATTTATTAATAAATAATTTATTAATTGCGGTAACTGTGTGGTTTATTATTACAAGGAACCTTTTGAAACAATCTAATCGATTCCAGTCCCATCACAACACATGGTCGTATTGACCCACTGCCAGTATGAAGATTTGTGGAGTTTAGTGGGAGATTCCTCCTGATTTAACACATAGGATCAGCTTTGGAAACCATCAACTAGTTCACTAGCAGTTTAACTCAAGTTACACTGTGTAGTACTCACTCAGCCCACTATCTATTTAGTCAATGCAAAGTGCAAGCCTTTGTTTTCAGTTTGTGGCCACAACTATATGACCTGCACACTATTGTAAATGTTGTAAAAGCTCAGATGAACCTGTTGTGTCCCAGGATTCTCTTCGTTTTGGCTTTAATGATGTCAATATCAAATCATATTTTTTTATGTTTTACCAATTTAACATGGACAGAATCCTGTTAGCTCCAGAGTGCTACTATAAACATAAACGCTAACACTGGCAGATAACACTATGCAGGTTAACAAAATGCTGTGTATAATTTCACAGTAGCTACAAAATTACATACAAGATCATCAACAGTAATCTTGAAGCTGCTGCATTAAGATGGATGAATGTCAACATCTGATAGATCAACGCCTTAATTGTTCTGGACCTTCAGGCTTTTCTATTGGGTCTAAACCAAATTACAGGCATGAATAGTATCTAAATATTTCACAGACCCTTTCAATAATTTTAGACTGAATTGGGGAGTATTTATTGAGCTACAATACATTTTTATTGAGATAAAAGCGGGACTCATCACTAAAGTCAATCTGAGTCACTCCATGATAGTCTGGCACGACACCATTCCAGTCTTTGGTGACACTGATGTGGCTTCTGCCCGTGGTGCTGGCACAAACACGATGGCTCATGAAAGGCATCACTGCTAGATTCTGTTATGGTCACAGCTGAGCTAAAGGCTTAAACAGTATGTTTTCTTCCTATACACTGTTATTTTAAAGGTGCAAGGATCTAAAGGAAAACAGCAAGCTTTGCAAAAATGGAACCAATTAGTGAAAGGGTCTTTTTGAAGTTATGTAGTCAATTCCAGTCCCATCACACCATATGGCCATGTTGACTCACTGCCAGAAGGATGATTAGTAGAAGTCAGTGGGAAGTTTCTCCTGATTAAACAAATAGTACTGTCCTATCGAAGACCGAAGTACTCGCTCAGCCTACTATCTGTTCAGTCAATGCAAAGTGTAGTCCTGTGTGTTCAGCTGGTAGTTACAACTATCTGACCTTAAAGCTTTTTCTAAAAGCTTTGAAAGGCCCCCTGATTCACTGGATTCTTTTAGTTTTGGCTGTAGAGAAATCAAACCAACTTTACCAACTCAACACAGCCAGAACGCTGTTAACTGGCTTGTCTGCTTTTCATAGGAGCTATCAAAATAGCAACATGTGGCCCTTATAAACACTTCTAAGGAAAACCAGACTACACCACCTAGGGAGTAACACCTAGGAAATATTATACAAGTAAAATAATCGATAAAGAATATCTAAAGCACACAGATATGATAGAAAAAAATAATAATGAGGTTGAGATGTGAGGTTGAGGTAAGCAATCAACAATTAATGTCACAAAGCAGCTTCACAAAGAATCTGGTGTCCAAGTCCCCCAGTGAGCAAGCCAAGGGCAACAGAGGCAAGGATAAACTCCCTCACGTTTATCAGGGCAAAAGACTCCGGAATGATGAGTGCAGAGTTAAAAGTCAAAGTGGTTTTATTAATCAAGACATCAAATTCAAACAAGCAACAATAAAAGACAACGCAAGAGGGGAATAACTAAACCAGAGTCTAGGACAGGCGCAGGTCGGAAACCAGGAGAGGCTAGCAGCGGAGGCAGACAGGTTGGAAGGGCGAGGCTAGAGAGAGAGAGGAAGCGAAGGTCGGTAACAACAGGTGAATACTAGGTCCGAGAGGGAATGAGCAAAGAGAGTAGTCGGGAAATCGGAAAAAGGTCAATGCCAGAAAAGTGGAAGTGACATCCTTGAGTGTAGCCCTCTGGGAAAGGTAAGGCCGTGTTTCCTGCAGGGTGCAGGAGTTGTGTGTCACACCCTATGGGTAGTGTCAGTCAAGTGGCCTAAGAGCCTTGCACGATATTATATTCAATTAGCCCCTAACTTGGGTAAAACAAGGACAATGAATATAAAAACGATACATACAGATATGTCGCCCAATCGGCTTGGTTGTCATGACAATATACCCTTACAAATTTACCCAATTCTTGGTTAGTGCATTGGCATTGGCCATTGGCTCGCGGGTGATAACCGGAGGTTAGGATGACCGAGATACCCAATCGCTCCATGTACGCCGCCCATACTTGGGAGGTGATACTTGAGTACCCCGGTCTGATACTATGTCTTCCGGAATGCCGAATAGCCGAAAGGAATGGATAGAATAAAGTTTCCACAGTCTGAAAAGAATCAGGTTGCGAGGAAAACGGGACAAAGCATACCCCATGGGAGAAGCGATCCACCATCGTGAGGATTACCATGTTGCCTTGGGATTCGAAGAGGTCGATGATAAAATCAGATATGTGTGACCAAGCACGGATTCTTACATTGTGAGCATACACACGACAACATGGTGAATATCTGCGCTCATACCCTCTGACCAATACTTCCCTGAGAGCAGTTGAAAAGTCTGGGTTTCCCCTGGATGAAGTGAGGGAGGTATGAGCCTAAGTGATAAGCCTATCGCGGAATAAGGGAGGAACAAACAACCGGTCAGAGGGGCATGCCTCCAGGACGGGCTCAGTAGCATTATACTGCTCTATTTCCCCGTCAATATTCCATCTAATGGGAGACAGGACCATCCTGGGTTCCAGGATGGGTTTACCAGCAGAGGGATCAACTGGTTCCTCCTCATACAAACGGGTAACGCATCAGCCTTTATGTTTCGGCTACCTGAACGGTATGTGATCTGAAAGTTAAAACGCAAAATCTGTGAGGACCAAGATCTGTGAGGACCAAGAAAGAGTGATGCGCTCCTTCAAGCCAGTGACGCTACTCCTCAAACACAGGTTTTACAGCTAAAAGCTCCTTGTCCCCAATGCTGTAGTTTTGCTCTGCAGGGAAAAGTTCATGCAAAAAATAAGCCTCGGGATGCAGTTTAGGAGGTTCCCCACTGCGCTGGGATAACACAGCTCCAACTCCCACATTAGAGGCAACATTGACGACAAATGGCTTAGAAGGGTCAGGATGCCTGAGCAATGGAGCCGTGGTGAGCCTCCTTTTCAGTTCCATGAATGGGCTTTCTGCTTGAGGGTTCCAAACCAAGCGTCTGGCATTACCCTTAAGCAGTGAGAGGTTATATTTCTAATCAATTGCTGATAGAAGCAGGCAAATCCAAGAAAGCGCCGGAGTTCGCGAATAACGCAACAGGAACCAATGGGAGCAGATAGACATAGGGTTTTGTAATTGAGTTAAGGCCACAATAGTCAATGCAAGGCCTCAGGAGAAGTAGACCAGCCGCCGCAGGAGAAGTAGGCGGGTGAATGTATCCCTGGGCCAGTGCCTCCCTCATGTATTCCTACAACGCCTTATCCTCCGCCTGTGTAAGGGGATAAACCATTGATTTAGGAGGGATTTGATCATTTACTAGATCTATAGCGCAGTCATATGATCTAAATCAAATCTAAATCGAAAAAGTTCAATACCAGAAAAGATCAGAATGATGTTGAATGCTGAGCTGTAGTCAATGAACAGCATTTGCACATGGCTGTCTTTGCTCTCCAGGTGTTCTAGAGCGGTATGGATGGCAGTGCAAATGGCATCTTCTATAGATCTGTTTGGTCAATATGCAAACGGGAGTGGGTACAGTGGGTCCGGCACAGTGTTCTGTATATGGGCCAGGATGAGTCTTTCAAAGCACTTCATTACAACTGAAGTCAGTGCGACTGGCCTGTAGTCGTTAAAACAAGCCACTGTGCTTTTCTTCGGGAGCGGCACAATGGTGGTTGCCTTAAAGCAGTTTGGAATTAGCGCATGTGCTAAAGACAGGTTGTAGATGTCCACAAAACATCAGGCAATTCTACAGCACATGATCTCAGCGCACAACCAGGTATGTTGTCGGGGCCACATGCGCCTGGTGTCAGTGGTCCAAACCTGCATGACAGCAGCTAACGCTCCCTCACTCTACTCAGAATGGCAGCGGGTCATCTTCAGTCATGAGTCCCTCTATTGCCTTGGTGGAGACAACCATTGAATCTGTGGTCAGTAGACAGAAGACATGGCAAGTAGACACCATACTGAGAGACGCTACTTCTGTATGCGTAGCTCAATAAATATTGCCCATATCAAATATAATTTTTCATTAATTATTGCTCTTAGTAAACTTTATCTTGCTTCCTAATAATAATAATAATAAAGATAATAATGTTTATTTTTAGAGCACCTATCATACTATTGTCAGCTCAAAGTACCTTACAGTTGATTTCAGTAACAGGGAAAAATAAATAAATAATTTTAGAATTTTTATATATATATATATGAGACCACTCCAGATTCTTCTTAAATCAGCACAGCATCTCTTTATGTACAGCAGATTCTTAGTGAGTAACAGAATGTTGGGTTCTACGTTCACTGGCAGATACAGTGAGCATCTGGTTCATAAGAACAAGGTCAAGCAGCAAACACACAGGACAACACAGCTACAGACTGGCAGAGGGCCAAACCCCCTCTCTACTGACCGTGATGAGCACCACCTCATTCCAATGTCCCTTACCAACTGTAAGATGACCTCAAGTGACCACAGCAAGCGTGGTTCTAAAAACAGGCTTCTGGAGGTCATTAGTGATTTTCCAAAATTAACAGATCTGGTAATCTGGTAAATGTAATGGTAAAGGTACTGTATATGCAGAAAGCCAGTATCTGTAGATCTAAGATCGCGAGCTGAAATATAAACAGAGAGAGATATTCTGTGATGTAAGCAGGTGCTATATTATTCTACACTTTGTAGACCAGCAGCAAAACTTTGAAGTCTATTCTAATAGATACAGGCCGTCAGTGCTGCTCTTTTGGAACAGGGGTGATATGAGCTCTTTGTTTAGTTTTTGGTAGGATCACAGGAGTTGCATTTTGCACATGTTGTATGGGTAGACTGTTTTTTAGGAACCCCAGTAAGGAGAGCATTACAGTAATTAATTCTGCTTGTAAAAAACGCATAAACAAGTTTTCTGAGACAGAAAAGATGGAACTGAAGCAATATTTCTGAAATAATAAAAAAAGTTACTTTAGTGACTTTGTTGACTTATGGGATAAAACCGAGCTCAGAGTCTAAGATCACACCTAAGTTTTATACTTCAGGTTTTGTATTTGTTGCTAATCAACCGGGTGTGTAAAGCGTAGTTCTTCAACTTTAGTACCAAGCATTCATATGAAGTTATACACTGCATGTAAAAAGTGCATAGTGTTAGCTGGCAGTGCTAGCATTTATGTTTAAAGTAACACTGTGGAGCTCCTATAAATAGCAGGGAAGCGAGCTAACAGGATTCTGGCTGTGTTGAATTGGTAAAATTGGAAATGGACAAAGCAGGCCCAAAGTCCAGGCGTCAGCTCAATCGGACTGTGCCTAGGTCAGGTCTAAGTCAGGGATTCAACAAATCTAACTGAACTCTACCAAGTCTACCAAGAAGAGTGAACAAATATCTAACCAGAACTTTGTCAAAAGTTTGGCGATAGCTAATAAGGTGCAACTTGATTTTGAACCTAAATGTATCCTTTGACCTTGTTAGTGGGCTAAATGAGCTCCTATCAGTCTGTGATAGGACAACTGTTCAGTTGGCTCTAGTGAACCCTTTGGGGAACCATTTCTATATGATATACATAAAATACCATAAGAAAATACAATATGATATCTGTGAATAAATGTGTAAATAATACATGTGTAAATAAATATGATTTTTCTGAGTGTGAAGACCGTACAGGAGTGTGCAAGAGTGTGCACATCCTATACAGGGAACACAAATTTTAGTGCACAGTTTCTTTCTTTCAGTTTAACAAATTGGCGACAAATAAGACATAAAATATAAACTATGTCCTATTCTATGTTTTACTATTTAAAATTCCTTTTAGAAAATAAACAGTAATTATAATAAAGTTATGCAGAACTTTGTTTCAATCCAGAAAATGTTAGGAGCAGGGACAAGTATAACATAAAACACTATGTTTATTTGACTGAAGCCAAAACTGAGTGTACCCTATCCAGTGACACAGCAGGTTCATCAGAGCTTTTACAATGTGTCTTTTAGAATAGTGCGAAAGTGATATAGTAACTTCCAGCTGAAAACACAGTCCTGTACTTTGCATTGACTGAACAGATAGTGAGCTGAGCGAGTACTTATCAGTCTTTAATGGGACAGTGAGAGGGTAACTTCCAGTGAACTAGTGGACGGTTTCCAAAGCTGATACAATGTTTTTAATCAGGAGAAATATCTCGCTGAATTCCAATAGTGTTCCTACTGGCACTGGGTCAACATGACCATGTATTGTGATGGGACTGGAATTGACTGAATTGAACCTTTCAATAAGTAGGTCCTTTGGAGGAACATTTTGTAAATGAACTATTTTCCTGGTCAGCCATCCTGTAGATGTTTGCACCTCCAAAAGAATAGTCCTCCCATTGCTGCTGCTTCTGACGCCATTCCACCATCGTAGCATGTAGCATGTGCGGTGCCCAGATGAAACAAATGACACCTGAACATCTGGACCAAGGTTAATGCTTTGTTATTCCCATTGTCAAAAGGGATGTGTCAGATGTAAATGCTATTGGGAAGGAAGATAAAGCTTATCGGAACAATAAATGATGATAAATTTATAAACATATAGACAATATTTATTAAGCAACACTTTCAGAAGTAGTGTCTCTTAGTATGGCTTCGGGCAACAGCATGCCAAACGTCTCTCTACTGACCGTGATGAGCACCACCTCATTCCAATGTCCCTTACCAACTGTAAGATGACCTCAAGTGACCACAGCGAGCATGGTTCTAAAAACAGGCTTCTGGAGGTCATTAGTGATTTTCCAAAATTAACAGATCTGGTAATCTGGTAAATGTAATGGTAAAGGTACTGTATATGCAGAAAGCCAGTATCTGTAGATCTAAGATCGCGAGCTGAAATATAAACAGAGAGAGATATTCTGTGATGTAAGCAGGTGCTATATTATTCTACACTTTGTAGACCAGCAGCAAAACTTTGAAGTCTATTCTAATAGATACAGGCCGTCAGTGCTGCTCTTTTGGAACAGGGGTGATATGAGCTCTTTGTTTAGTTTTTGGGAGGATCACAGGAGTTGCATTTTGCACATGTTGTATGGGTAGACTGTTTTTTTAGGAACCCCAGTAAGGAGAGCATTACAGTAATCAATTCTGCTTGTAAAAAACGCATAAACAAGTTTTCTGAGACAGAAAAGATGGAACTGAAGCAATATTTCTGAAATAATAAAAAAAGTTACTTTAGTGACTTTGTTGACTTATGGGATAAAACCGAGCTCAGAGTCTAAGATCACACCTAAGTTTGTGATTCCAAAGCTGATACGATGTTTTTAATCAGGAGAAATCTCTCACCAAATTCCAATAGTGTTCCTACTGGCACTGGGTCAACATGACCATGTATTGTGATGGGACTGGAATTGACTGAATTGAACCTTTCAATAAGTAGGTCCTTTGGAGGAACATTTTGTAAATGAGCTATTTTCCTGGTCAGCCATCCTGTAGCTGTTTGCACCTCCAAAAGAATAGTCCTCCCATTGCTGCTGCTTCTGACGCCATGCCACCATCGTAGCATGTAGCATGTGCGGTGCCCAGATGAAACATATGACACCTGAACATCTGGACCAAGGTTAATGCTTTGTTATTCCCATTGTCAAAAGGGATGTGTCAGATGTAAATGCTATTGGGAAGGAAGATAAAGCTTATCGGAATAATAAATGATGATAAATTTATAAACATATAGACAATATTTATTAAGCAACACTTTCAGAAGTAGTGTCTCTTAGTATGGCTTCGGGCAACAGCATGCCAAACGTCTTGGCATGGAGTTGTAGAAGTTCCTAATGGTGTCCTGTAAAAATCCAACCCAGGCAGCTTGAATATTCGCATGCAGTTCCTGTAGACTATGTGGTAGAGGTAGAGTGACACCGGGCTTTCTGGGCGTGTGACATGAAACAACAAACCATTAAATCTTGGCGCTAACCACGGAGCGCTCCACACACAAATTCATTGGTCGGCAGACGGCTACATGATTCAGGATCATATAGTCACAACTGCCCTTAGCACCATGTCAGCATGGCCAAACACTCCAACAGTATCGTGCCAGACTGTGATGGAGTAACTCAGAATGGCAGCGGGTCATCTTCAGTAACGAGTCCTACTTTTGTGTTAGTACAGACAAACCCTTCAGTCTTATTGAAGCTGAGAGCTTACATATGAACAGCGTTTTGTCATGTTCTGTTATTACAGTTCTAATTGTGTCTAATCCTAATGATCCTGGATAAAGCAGGCTAAAACTATAAATGGGCTTCCCAAAGTCCAGGCGTCAGCTCAATTGGACTGTTCTTAAAAGTCTTAAAAAAACCCTTCTTAAAAACTTGGTGATGGCTACTAAGGTGCAACTTTGCTCTTTAATATATGTATAATTATGTCCTTGTATTCATTCATTCAGAAATACCCCAAAAAGCCCAATATTGCCATAACATTCATGTCCATGATTGGTGCTTGTAAATCTCTAAACAACATATACAGAATGTCTTTAGAACTGCATTGTAATATAGTTTTTTCAGGAATTATCATTATGGAAATGAATAAATACGCTGTATGAGGAGCAGTGTAGGATTCTGGTTGTGTGAATTGGTAAAACAATTCTAATACAATGTTAATGTTCTATTACACTAAAACACAAACGTCCAGAGAACACTATCCAGCCATCTCTCAACACAGCTGGTCCATCAGAGCTTTTACAGTATGTCTATTACAGCAGTGTTGAAGCCATATAGTTGTAACCACCAACTGAAACCCAGGCCTACACTTTGCAGCGAGTGATGAATGAGCTCCAGTCAGTCTGTGATAGGACAGCTGTCCTGTTGTCTCTAGTGAACCCTTTGGAGAACAATTTTTATGAAAATGATTTGTCTGAGTGTGAAGAACGTACAGGAGTGTACAAGCGTGTGCACATCCTATACAGGGAACACAAATGTAAGTGCACAGTTTCTTTCTTTCAGTTTAACAAATTGGAGAAAAGTAATACATAAAATATAAAATATGTCCTATTCTATGTTTTAATATTTAAAATTCTTTTTAGAAAATAAACAGTGATTTGCATAAAATTATGCAGAATTTTGTTTCAATCCAGACCCATGATACTTAACCAGGAGCAGGGACAAATTGGGAGGACAATACATCTTTGTTCCAACATGAATTCTTCTTTAAGAATACTAAAAACAAAGCAAATAACTAAAATAAGCAGCTTCAGTAATTTAATGACTGTCCTGCAAGTTCATTGTTTAATTTTGAATTCTCAGTTAAAGAGCATTTTTTCCTGCCCATTTTTACATTAAAAGGCTTTTAATTATGTTATGTTAAATATGTTACTGCACGAGTACAGACATTTCCCTAATGCATTTAGCCATCAAGGCCAATTTCTTGTGAACTGTGGCCAGTCTTTGAGCTGTCTTGAGCCATGTGAAACACCCACATACACACAGTAGTGAACAGAGGTGCACATAGCACTTGGCTGTCCTACAGACAACAGCCAGGGAGCAGTTGCACATCAAGGATATTTCAGGTATGTCCTGTTGGTTTAGGGAATTGAACCAACAACCCGCTGGTCACTAGGTTGGATCCGTAACGTCTAGCCCACTGCCCGTCTGCCCGTGACTGATGCCACAACTGCTGGACCCACTAGCCTGGTCAGAAATCCATTATTTAACCAGAGTGCCCAAACTTTTGCCTATAACAGTCCCAGAACATCACAGAGAATGGAACAAAGGAACAAAGGAATGTTGAAGGATTCATCATTTTTAAAGACACTATTTTAATGCATTAGTTTATTAAAAGGATCATTCTGAAATGCTTCAGTACTGAAGGTCCAACACACCAGCTGGTTTATATTCAGACCTTTCCAGCAAACCTTCTTGGGATGGAGCGCATATCAGATCACTGTTGTAGTTCTTCGCACTGACTAATCATTGCCACACAGTCAAATTTACATGGAGCATACTCATAATAAGAATTTTCATTTTGTGTTTGAAGACGTTTGTAGATCAAGATTAGTTTGCATGCAATTTGTTAATTCAGAACCATGTAAATAAGAATGACCCCATAGAGAGGTCCCCGTATTGGTTAGTGGACTAATGTATTTAAAGCCTCTCTCTGCCAGGTTTCAGTGCACTGTTCACACTGGTAAGTCCTCTTCGTTCTGTTTTTTCAAAAAGCAAGTCTTCTCATATTAGGTCTATTGATGTCCTTTGATGTATTGATGTCCCTTATTGATGTAACATTACTGAAGTTCAGCACAGTCGTTTAGATCTAAAAGTTTTTAAAAGTGAATTTAAAACATTCTTAGGAACCTTAATTTGGATGGTATGAATAGAAAAATCATTCTTATCCCTTTATGGTCCTCAACAAGTTTATTTGTTTGTGGCGAGAATAATAAAGCACATAGTCAATTTATTGACAAGTAAATAGGCTCTGTTCATATTTAATGCATAGTTCTTGAGAATTGTTCACAGAAGTGTTGATGGAAACCAGATATATGAAGCATCTAATGTCTGTAATGACAAGTTCCTAAGGAGACAACTGGTCTGCAAAATGCTGATGAAAACACTGATGTGGTGTGAAACATTGTTTTAATGATAGTTCTCAAACACAATTTCAGTTATTCTGAAGGTATTTAGTGCAGAGAGATATATACAGATACAGGAGTAGTGATTCTGGGGCTTAAGTTTGATGTCAGGAATAGGTCTTTCTGTATGCACATTGTATTGTATTGTAAATGAAATTAGCTCAGTATATTGTTTTGAGAAATAATGCTTAAACAAGCAAATTGTCTGCCAGTATACTGAGATAACTAAGGTAAATACAGAGTAATGCTGAAGTACCAAGGTTACTTTTTCCCAGGACTTAAAACGTAATTCAATCCAATTACTTTTTGAGAGGAGTAATTATTTCTATTAAAATTATTAATTTTTAATTATTCTATTTAAGCATCTGTATAAGAATGTAGAGAATACTGTACTCTTGTTTGCTGTTTACACAGCTGTGTTATTGTGTAACAGTCAGTAATAACCCATTACATCCATGACCAGGTTCACCCCCAGAACGCACCTTGTCACTGAGGATCAATGGCTTCACTGATTGCAAAGGTCATTGTGATCACTGTGCTTATACACCTGAGCCTCATACCACTGGCCGTGCATGCAGAGGCAGAACAGGTCAGAGATGTACTACAACACCTTACTCTGTACAGCTCCACATTTAAAAATGGGTCACACTGGACCGTTTGGTTCTGTATACAGGAATTAACCACTAATCCCGAATCTTTACCTTCTGTTCTTCTCCTCCAGTATGAAGCAGAAGCAGAACTACAAGCACGTTGGTTTAAAGAAATTTTAAAGAAATATGTCCTTGATTGCAAAACGGTGTGTAACTGAATTTCATTACCCATGTGATTATCATATTCATAACACTGAGAGTGATATCAATATGTAAACATGCTGGAAATTGTAGACCTATGAATGTCTGACGATTGTCAGAATTTCAGGACTCATGAAGTCATGTTATGTTTCTTCCTACAGATTGCAAAATTCGCTGAAGAGGCCTGCAATGTGCTAAAAAGTAAAATAAAATAATAGAAAGGTGAAGCTCCTGTTGCAGCTCCTCCTGTTGCAGCTCCACCTACTGGATCTCCTCCTGCTGATGAAGCTGCAGCATTAGAACCTCACTTTAATTACAGCATCTGCTTCCTCCCCTTCCTCCCTCTGCATCTGCTCTTTAATAAAGCTAGACTTTGCATGAAAACTGCTTTTGGTCATTCATTACATTTCTCCATCTGTCTGATCCTAATTAAACTTTACATAATGTATACTACAAATCTGATCTAAAATCTGAGAACCCAATAAACAAACCCACACAAAACAATTCCATTAGTTTTTACTGTATTTACTGTGAACTAACATTAAGTCTACTGTAACTGTATCAGTCCTTCATGTGGAATTCTGAAAAAAAATGTCTCATTCATCTTAACTTTAATAAGAATTTTGTTCCACTCAGAATAATTCAGGGCCTGTCCACTGTTCAGACATCTTAAAGTGAAAACAGCAGATGTGCTGCGATTTAATGCCTCTACACATTCTTCAGAGAAGATCTGGAAATAAATGGCTCATGAAGGAAATGATGATTAAACATTGTGTTAATACAGAGACAACAGCACATAGAACATTAATTGAGGTTCCTTTCTTCTAATTAGCACAAATCTCATTTTCAGATTGGCATTAAATATATTACTATTGTTGTTATTTATTTTTAAATCATTTTTGTAGCTTATTTTGCACTGCTGCATAACATGCATGCTCATAATACTCTTTCTTGGGCGTTATTTTGGGCGGTATTTTAGCCCCTACTGGACTGGCATGCTCATGTTAACGTTTTAAGTCATCATTGTGTTCATGAGGAAGGAAAGGCCTTCTCCCTGTAAACTGTACCAGAGGAGCTTGAAACTGGGTATGTAAATGTGACTGGGTTTGCACTAGGAATTGGGTTCCCAGTGAAAACTGAAATACAAAATAAGTCAAAATAGTTATTGTAAGCTCTTAGAAAGTAAATGGTCTATTAGTGGTATCCAAATCAATTCTTTGTTTATTTCACAAAGTAAAAAAAGAAAGAAAAAATATGCAAAACCTTCATTCGATGCTAAAAGCTCTGGAAAATGCTAATAAATGGCAACTGCTAATGCTAACGAGTAGACCTACTGTTTGCAGAGCAGTTATGGTCGAAACACAAAGGTATTAAGAGCTTTAGCATCTTAATGTCTCCATAAAAACATGGCTGCAGGTTTGGGTTACTTGCTAAAATAAGAAACTCGCCTGCATTGCGTTTTCATCTCTTCTCTCTTCCTAGCCTACATTCCCAGTGTTTCAGGAGTGTTCTCATCCACTACAGGCAAGGGAATGTCTTCTGCCCCCTGAGGTTCCTCCTGTTTCACAATTTCTGGGTATACCAGCAATTCATATTTAGGAAGACCATTACTTTTTAGTTCCAGGGCTCAGGGTTGGAACCGCAAATGTTAAAAAAAAAGTTCAACAGGCCTGTAACAAGGCGCTTCATCTTCTGACTATGACTTTACAGAATCAGGTACTCTTTCACCCTGCCTCTCCTGTACCATTGCTTGCTTCTGTTGATGTGTCAGGGCTCCCTGATCACCGTTGTCTGCAAGTGAGTCGGTTTCATCAGACATCAAGCAAACGCACCAGACAACCAATGGGTTTAAGGTGGTCTAAGTGGAGTGCCCTAGAGATTTTGAGCCCATTTTCCTCCAGCAGATCCCAAACTCTCTCATGGTTCTCCCATGCTCCTTATGGTTCTCCAGAGTCTGGCTGAATACAGTCAGGTTATCCAAATGAACAAAGACACTGCAGAAGGTTCATATCATCCACTGCTCTTTCCATTAGTTGCACTTTAACAAAACATTACTTCAAATGGTTGCATCAATCAGCTCCTTGTTTCTGCACTCACTGGCTGCGTCCGAAATGCTGTACTTCCATACCATACATTACGTAAAAGTAGTAAGCGAGAATAGTTTGTATGTCCGGATACGCAGTGTTCATAAAACCCCATTCCCCAGATGACGTACTACATCGGGAGAGATTTTGAAGTATGCAACCACAGCACACTGTCCTACCCCATGATGGCATGGGAACTACAGAGTCGTTCATAGCGGAAAGTGGGGAGCCCACTGTTAACAAGTGCCGCTGCCTCTATGTAGTAGTATTCATTGAGAAGACTAATTACAACAAACGCTACTTTTGTTAACAGATGGTAACGATTTTGACGAGTTTTGGGTTTTAAAGAATGGGTTTACCGGCGTTATGTGACGTCAGCCGAGATTCATGTCAAATGACACAGGTAAGATGGCGGATGGCTGAGCAGTACGTACTGCTTAAGTATGCCATTTCGGATGCAGCCATTGCCTATGATATGATACTTGATACCTGTAATAAACATTGCTTTATGCTAGTTTTTAAAAGTGAGCTAAAATCTGCTCAAAGAGGAACAATTTCAGCTTGGACCTAAAAGTATCTGGTGATGGGGTTCCTCTAATGTACTCTGTTTAGTGCATGATCAGCATTGTTCACTTTTACAATATTCACTCATGTCTAATTGAATTGCATAATTTGTGTCACTGAATGGAAAACCCGACAGCGGGCTCATCGGACCTTTTACAACGTGTCTTTTACAATAGTGTGCAGATCTTTTAGCTGTAACCACCAACTAAAACACTGGCCTTCACTTTGCATTGACAAGAGATAGTGGGCTGAGGTAGTACTTATCAGTCTTTGATAGGACAGTGAGAGTGTAACTTCTAGTGAAGTAGTGGACGGTTTCCAAAGCTGATACTTTGTGTTTAATCAGGGTTCCTCCCACTAAATTCCACTAATGTCTGGCACTGGGGCTAACATGAATTATGTGGTGATGGGATTGTAACTGCTGCTTTCCTCACAGTGCTCTCATTGCTGCGGCTTCCTGAAGTATTGTAGCATGCCCTGTAAGTGGTGTTTTCACCAAGGTTCATGTTTCTGTCCGGTTAGCTTTGACCTTTGCATGACATCCCCACATTCTGTCTCTTAATCACCTAGGTGGGCAGCTTCTACCTATGCTACCTATACACTGATTGGTTAGCAGAGGGTCAGGCATCTGATGTCAGAGTTCTGTAGATTTGGTGTCGCAGACTGGAAAGGGTTAGTCTGACAACAGACAAAATGTGTATAGGAAACCTTTTTTTTAAAAATAAAAATAGAAAATAAATATATTTTAGCAATTACTATTACTGAAATTAAAAATTAAAGGGACATCGAGTAAAATATATATATTTGAAGTGGAAAATAATAAAAACACAAATAACACTGTTTCAATAGGACATAAAGTGTCATAATGCATTATGATATATATCATTTTTCACTGTCATTACCATTATTGTTAAAACCGGTATTATCCAGTTTAAAACCTAATATTGTGTTCATTTGCATCATGATTTATGAAGATCCACAGTGAGACATTGAAGTAAAGTAAGTGATGTTATTGATCTTCCTTTTGCTTCTATTTTTTTATTGATCTTCATGAATGCACTTATATTGCATTACAGATACCTGATCAATAGAAAGTGCTACCAGAAAGTGTGCAGATGCAAAAAACGATTTTTTTAAATTGGCATATTTGCTAATGATGACACCTTTTGTCATTAATTACAGTTTTAATTTTCTGTAACCCTACCATCTGATTGCACACAACTGTGACTCCAGGATGCCATGATATACTGTATGATAATAGAAGTGCATTGTGAGAGTTGATTGTAATAGCATTTTTGTCTGAATTAGCATTATGGAAATGAATAAATAATTAGTATGAAGAGCAGTGTAGGCCTACACTTTGCACTGAGTGATAAATTACCTTGTCAGTGGGCTGAATAGGCTCTTATCAGTCTGTGACAGGACAGCTGCCAAGTTGGCACTGGTGAACTACTAGATGGTTTCCAAAACCAGGAATCCAAGAATGAATAGCAACAGTGATAAGCCAATTGCATATTTAGAAGAGCCATCCAAAAACAACAGACTTCACAAGAATAAAAAGTAAAGTATAATATATAAAGATATAAAGTATATGTATAAAAATATAAAGTATGCCCTGTTCTATTTTTTCAATATTTTATAAGTTGTTTTTAAAAAAATAATAATTTCCATTAAATTAGGCAGAAGTATGTTTTAATGTTATTTAACCAGGAGCAGGGATGGGTTAAAGTTTCATGAGCTCTGTGGAGGCAAACATCTTTGTTCCAAAGCTAATTGCATTTGTTTTTCTCTAGAAAATTTATATATTAAAAAAACTAATGAACACAACAAATAACTAAATAAACAGAAATCTAAAATAATCAGCTTTAGTAACTTAATAAATATCCTGGATGTTCATGGTTGAACAGAAAAACACTTGTTGTTTATTTTTTTCATTGTTTAATTCTTATATGTAGGTGTTACCTAAACAAAAAGTTACTCAGAATCTTTTGAATGACCAGATCGAAGCTGCACAAAAAAAAAAATTCTTATAAAGAATAACAACCAATTGAGTTGAGAAAACAAAACAATCTTTGTACATCAAGGTGCCTTTTTTATATTTTGAGTTTTCTCGACAGTTTCTTTTTTTCAGTGCATATAGTGTTAACCATATAACCTCAAAAACAATCTTCTATTCATTCCTTATAATGCTAAACTCTCGAGCCGAAGAAGATAGGCTCCCCTTTTTGAGTCCCTTTCGAGGTTCCCTCCTTTTGCCTTGAGGGAGGTTTTTATTACCACTGTTGCCTCACTGGGGCTCTGACCCGGATTCTCTGTAAAGTTGCTTTGTGACAACATCTGTTGTAAAAAGCACTATATAAGTCAAATTGATTGATTTTGTATTAAGCGACCCACCCTACCTCTGTAACGGCTGGACCCACTTGCCTAGTCACAATTCCATCCCTTAACCAGGGTTTGCAAACTTTTGCTTAGTATGTCCCAGAACATGTCAGACAAATGGAACAAAGTAGTAATCGAGCCAATGTGGAAGGATTCATCAGCTAGAAGACAATATTCTAATATATTAGTTATCTAAAAGGGTCGTTCTGAGATGCTACACTACTGAAGCTCCAACCAGCCTGTTTGATATATAGAAGAACTGTCCAGCAAACCTTCTTTTGCTGGAGAACATATCAGATCACTCTTGCAGCTCTTAGTGTTGACTTATCATTGCAGTCAAATTTTCACGGGAGCATACTCATAATAAGAATTTTCGTTTTGTGTTTGAAGACGTTGGGGAGGTTTGTAGATCTGGATAAGCTTCCAGTGTGTTAATTCAGAATCATGTAAATAAGAAAGAGACAATGGAGACCTCCCTGTGTTGGTTGGTGGACAACTGTATTTAAAGCCTCTCTCAGCCAGGTTTCAGTGCGCTGGTCACACTGGTAAGTCCTCTTCGTTCTTATTTGTCTTTTAGCAAGTCTTCTTACATTGGGTCTATTGACATCCTTGTCAATGTTGCACAGTTGCTTAGATAAAACATTTTAGACGCCTTAATCATTTTTACATGGTACTGTATTTAGAAGGATGAATAGCAAAGCTGCTATTATGCTTTTAATGTCCTCACCTAGAAAATAGAAGCATTGCACACTGACAATTTTAAATGCATTAGCTTAGCACAGACATTCTCTATGGATGAGAAAAATACTCTTGAGAAGAGTATTGAAGTTGCTATCAGCCAATATTTGGGGTAACACACCTCTATCGATTGGTAGAGATGGCACAATGAGATCGTGTTAAGTTCAACACCTTTTAATTTCAAACATAGTGAATTAAACCATGCTCTACCAAATGGTTGAACAGGATGTTTAATGATTATAGAGGAGTTTCACTTACTGTTCAAAAATGAATTAAAACATGTTTAAATGCATGTAAGTGTAGTGATTCTGGAGCTCAAGGCAGAAGTCAGGAATGGGGCCCTTTTTGTGTACACTGTTCAATTAATTGATGCTCTAGACTTCTAGATATCAGAAACTGTCTTAAATTATATCAGCCGGTCCAATATGTCTCATTTTAAGGCTGCTGTGCTTAAGTAAATGTATGAAGTTAAATTAGCTCCATTTATTGTTTTAAGAAATAATGCTTAAACAACCAAACTGTCTGTCAGTAAAGTGAGATAATAAGACACAGAGTAATGCAGAAGTAATGAGGTTACTTTTTCCCAGTAATACATCATGAAATTCTATTACATTTTGAGAGTAGTAATAATTTCATTTATATTAATATGCATAATTAATTATTTTTATTTATTAATCTTTATTACTCTTCTATATTTGATTTCCTTTTACACCCAGGAAATCACACTGAAGGTGCTGCTCTCCGTTCTGTAGATTACTGCTTCTATACTTTGATCATACTAGCCTGTCTTCACACAGCTGTGTTATTGTGTTACAGTCAGTAATAACCCATTACCTCCATGACCAGGTTCACCCCCAGAACGCACCTTGTCTTTGAGGAACTGTAACAATGGCTTCACTGAGTGCAAAGTTCCTTCTGGTCACTGTGATTGTGCAACTGAGCCTCATACCACTGGCCGTGCATGCAGAGGCAGGACAGGTCAGAGACGTACTAGAACTCCTTATTCTGTACAGCTCCACATTTAAAAATGGGTCACACTGGACCGTTTGGTTCTGTATACAGGAATTAACCACTAATCCCGAATCTTTACCTTCTGTTCTTCTCCTCCAGTACGATGCAGAAGCAGAGCTGGAGGCACGTTTTTTAAAAGATTTTTTAAAGAAACATCTTATGGATTGCAATAAGGTGCGTGAATTTCAATACCCATATGATCGAGTCAGGTTTATTAAGCTGAGAGTGATATCAGTATGTAAATATGTCAGAGATTTTATACGTAGTTTAGATTAAATGAATGTTTGACATTAATGACAGATTGTTTCATTAATGTTTCTTTTCCTGCAGATTGCATCATTTGCTGAAGGCGCCTGCACAAAGCTAAAAGATAAAGTGAAAAAATAGAAAGGTGAAGCTCCTGCTGGAGCTCCTCCTGTTGCAGCTCCACCTACTGGATCTCCTCCTGCTGATGAAGCTGCAGCATTAGAACCTCACTTTGATTACAGCATCTGCTTCCTCCCCTTCCTCCCTCTGCATCTGCTCTTTAATAAAGCTAGACTTTGCATGAAAACTGCTTTTGGTCATTCATTACATTTCTCCACCTGTCTGATCCTAATTTAACTCTATACGTAATGTATACTGCAAATCTGATCTAAAATCTGAGAACCCAATAAACAAACCCACACAAAACAATTCCATTAGTTTTTACTGTATTTACTGTGAACTAACATTAAACGTCTGTGTTAGCAAAACCACACCTTCAGCATCGTTCAGTAGGAGCAGCAACGATTCCAACCAGAGGTCCCTTTTACCGTAACAGGCCCCGTCCACATGTATTCAGAGAAGTGTAAGCAGTAAATGTGCTTAATGTAGATGAAGAGAACATTTTTGACAATATCCAAATATGCAGGGAGGGGGTCGCAGTGATGTTGGTGGGCTTCACACTTCAGGTCACGATGGTACAGTATTTCTATCGGATGTGTGTTTGAAATAGTGCACTGTACACTGTATACTCCACTAGAACGTATTGTATACCACTTACTGGATGTGGAGTGAAACTAGGCCTTCTGGACATGTGACTCTGATAACAGAGTCATCAGAGTTCATCTTTTCCTCCACACATGGATTCACTGGTCATGTCCACAAAACAAAAACCAGACTTGTCTCTGAAGACGCAATTATGAGTCACTCCATGAAAGTCTGGAACGACACCATTCCAGTTTTTGGCGACGCCGATGTGGTATTAATGGCAGTCATCGTAGCATTCTGTGCATGAAGTCCTGCATGCTGCAGCTGCCTGTCTATGGTACTGGCATTCCCAGGATGACTCATAGAAGGCATCACTGCTCACAGAAAATCGTGGCTTCTGGGACACTTTGCGAACTCTCTCTGTGGTTTGCCCCCCAGATTCTTCATGTCACTAGTGAGTGCCTCCTTCTATCCACTAGCACCAACAGCATGCTATGGTAATATCCGCACAACCTCTATGGCTCGCAATACTTTGATAAGAGCACCCCGCTTCCTGTACCCCTGCGACACAACCCCTTTTGAACCCTTCCAACTGCTCAAATTGCTTAAACTCTTCTCTAAGGGAAACTTTGCTTGCAAAGGATGCAACCAACACATCAGTACAAGTCAGAATGAAAAGCACGAGCAACAGGGCGATCGTATACAGTAAGGCCCATTCTTGCTTTGCGGCCGACTGTGTAACTTGAGTGTTTCACATGGCCAATCTAACTGGTATTCATATTATTACTAAGGACATATAATTGTATATGACAATAATAGACATGCAGCATTATCTACTTCCCATACTTTTTCAGGAACAGATTTCATATTTAAAACCCTGTTTTAAATATGTTTTATACCAGCTTTTTATGATAAGTTTTATATCTAAAACGCTTTTATAACAAAAAACAGACATAAAAAACTCTGGACAAAAGAAGCGACTAAGATAGATATATAGGGCCGAATAGCAGTGAGAAATAGTCCCCAGCCTCTTGTCTGTCTGTATTAGCCTCTGTGTGGATCCAAAGAACCATAGAGAAGGTGGGGATGGGGGTTGGCGTCGCTCATTACAAGCAGTTATAGCATGCTTAACCTCCTTACAGCTTTACTCTGCAATTCTGTAAAAAATACACAACACAGAGAGCTCTAAATAGTAGTACCCCAATCATTTTTTCAGCTGTCCTCAACTGTCCGTCAGAGACAGCACCTTTTTCAGTGTTTAAAAACCTACAGTGCCGAACCCATTCCTTTATTTGGGAAATTTAAAGTGAAAGTGCAGTGCGGTGATCAGACTCAGCACTTGGTTCTACTAGTGCCGAAGGGGAATGGTCCTGCATTGATGGGCAGAAATTGGATTCAATTTTTACAACTAGATTGGCCTGGTGAATTGGTGAATCGAGTTACCAGTGAGGTAACGGAAATCTGTGAAAAATACTCACCAGTGTTCCGTTCAGACAGTGGTGCAATTTCTGATGTAAAGGCAAAGCTACAGGTAGTGAGGAATGCAGTTCCTACATTTTTCAAAGCTCTACCTGTACCTTATGCTTTGAGAGAAGCTGTGAACAAACAGTTAGAGCAGCTGGAAGAACAAGGGGTAATTACACCCATGGAGTATAGTGAATGGGCTGCAGTTTGCTTTTGAGAGAGCCAAAGCAGCTTTGTCTTCTGATACAGTGTTAACTTATTTTGATCCACAGCTTCCCTTGCTGTTGGTATGCGATGATTCTGCCTATGGGGTAGGATGGGTCAGAAAAACCCATAGCTTATGCCTCCCGTACCCTAAACAAAGCTGAGTTAAACTACTCCCAAATTGAGAAAGAAGCTTTGAAAAGAGACCGAAAAAGATGAGGTTCTTTCAAAAGTAAGACTTCTTACACTGACTGGTTGGCCGAAGCATGTAATAGAGGAACGACTTAAACCTTATTGGCTGAGACGTAAGGAACTCACAGTGGAGTCAGACTGTGTCTTGTGGGGTTTGAGAGTAATTATCCGACATACACACTTAAACACATAAACTCTTACACACAAACATTAATATCCAACACTGTGTATGTACATTATAGAGTATACATGTTTACTGTGTTATCAGTATATAGTCTCAGTTCCGCAAATTTTTCATTGAGCATTTCAAGAGCTTTATATAAAATGGACCAAAAAAAATATTAATGCGGGTCAAAAATTATTTAAATATATGTGACGTACAAACGGGTATTTATGCTGATTTTGCTCAAGTTGGTTGAAAGGGAATGTTTGGAATAATTTAAATAAGCTTATATATATATTATAGTAGATGGTGAAGGGAACCAAACGTCTGAAGCATTTCATTCCTCTAAAAACTTCCTCATATAAAGTTATTATACTCCATCGTTACAAATATGCGGTCTCATTACTGAGACATTGTTGACATTGACATGATACTTTTGATACTAAAATGTAATCTTAAAATATCTTAATAGTGGAGATTCATAGTGGAGATTCAGAGAGTCTTTTAAACTACTTTACCATCATAACATTATATATCTAAAACTTCTCTCCTAAAAGGAAGACAAGTGTAGTGTTTTGTAGAGGTACAACTGACATTTTCTTGTACATGTAAAAGTTTAGGGGCTACCCGCCCAAGTATTTAGGTATTTAGGTAATTCAGATGGTTGTGTTTTGTTGACTAAGGTAATAACAAACAATATGTTCAATAAATTGTTTTCATCTAAATACCGGATAGGGGATGGGCTAAACTCCCTGTTCCACCTTGCATCAAGGTCCCACATATTTCTTAGGGCCATTCAGGTCCAAAACTTCAAACTGAGGGGCTGAGAGTCACTGCTCCTCATTGCTATCCGCATTCTAATGAGTCTAGCACTTCCTTGTAGTTCCTAACTGAGACACTTTCCCCTCTATGGATGGATAAGAGGGATAATCATCAGCAATAATTTATTTATTAATAGCGCTTTTAATACAACCAGAAGTTGTGTCTCTAAAGCAGCTTCACAAAAAATCAATCTGTCCCATACAATGACCTAAAACGAACCACAAGGTTAATGTACAGACATTGTGAGGGTATGGGGAGGTGAAAAAATGGGTCCGAGGCCGCCCCTTGAGGCAAGCTCAGAAGCAAACAGTGGCCGAGGAAAAAACTCCCTTTGGTTATGGGAGGAAGAATACCTCTCTGCGACGGGACCCTATGATGGCTCAAGGGCCGGTTAACCCAACCTCCTTTCCCTCAGGTCCAACAACGGATGAGAACAGAATAGACGGACAGAATGTAACATAGGAGGAACAGTCAATAGATTTCAGTCTGATATAAAATTCCAACGTTCCTGATTAGCATCCAGTCCCTTGATTAGATCCAGGCTCTGATTAGTCCCCAGAAGGTCGGAGTAACTTGCAAAGTTGTAGTCGAGCCATAATAGAGCATGGGGGCCAGACCGTGGTCAGTCGTGTAAGGTTGTGGGTCCTTGCCGGGTGATGAAACAGGACATTAGATACACAGTGGGTTGCGCTGTGATGGCCTCAGTCCAGGTGCCTCTACTCCACTCTGGGGGTTCTGATGTGATCACCGTTCAATCCAGTGCTTAACAAAGAAGAGGAAAGAAAGAGAGGAAAGAAGGAATAAAGAAATTTATAGAGAAAGTAAGAAGAGAAAGAGTAATGGAGACGAGGGACGACTGATTAGGAGGATTAAGGATTGTAGAGGCGGGGTGGAGATATGGATGTGGGTAACGTTGTTTGAAATTGAGTTTTTTGAGTGTGTGTAGTCACTGCCTGATGAGTCCTGTAAGTAGAGGATTCCTCTGCGCTGGTGTAAGCCCCTCAGTGTAATTCCTCTCATGGATGATACAATCCGCTCATAGAGGAACATTAAAGACAGAGGGAGATAGTTTGGGGTATTTGGTCCATTTATGGAGAAATGTAGAAATCTAGAAGTGGTAAACAGATGTTATCAGCTCCAGCTAAATGCTTGTGCAGAAGTGCTTTTTGAGAGTCTAGTTTTTAAATGCTATGAGAGTGTGTCCCGTCGTCTCGCTATTTTTGTGAGCGGGCGTGCACGTGCAGGTTCGTATGAGTGAAGGGTAGTTCACTGAAGATACTGAGGGGGGACTTCCGGGGCCGTAGCCGTCAAAGCTGATTTGTATGTAAGGAGAGAATCTTGTAGTCCACACGAAATTTAACAGGTAGCCAGTGTAGCGAGGACAGTATCGGGGAAATGTGATTGTATTTTTTAGTTCTAGTAAGGACTCTAGCAGCTGCGTTCTAAACGAGCTGAAGCTTCTGTAGAGCCTTATTTGTGCATCCGGCTAAGAGTGTGTTGCAACTCTTCTTGTCTGCACTTGACAAATTGCGTTACAAATCTTATGCCAATAAAGAACATTAGGACTAAAAAGAACTAACTAATGTTAGCACCCACTGGTAAAAGAAAAACTGGCTCTTTGTAGATCTCCTTGATATAGATTGTAGGTTTTATAAGGCGTTTCATGCTAAGAGCCCACATCTTCCTGTTCCAGTAGTTAGCTACTTAATTATAGCTAAAGAGATTTCCACCTTTACTAGCTAGCCATAACTCTACCTTAGCTAGACAGCAAGCTCTCTTTGTCTGTAAAACCCGTAGTCTGTATCAGAGGTATTTACAAAGAACCAGTAGGCTTTTCCCAGTTGGTGATAATGCTAGCTAGTTTCACACGATAGCTACCTAACATGAGAGCCCACAGACACCAAACTTTGTTCTTCTTTATTGGTGTAACTTATTAAATGCAGCCATTTAATGTTCTCTTTCTCAACACATGGAAAGCATTACAATAATAACTTAAGTAGTTTGTATTCAAATCTAAGTAACAAGAGCTCTCAAGCCCTTGTTATCTGGAACTGCAAAGTTCCAAACCTCCTCTGACTACATCAGCACAAATACAGTGAGTTTCCAAGTGGCCAAGCAGCTGCCCTACAGCACCAAGCACAATGCTAAGCATTCTAAGGTCTTGTTCCCTCATTTCAGACAGAGCACCACTGTTACAGTACATTTGCTTGAGAGTTTTACCACTATTCCAGTTTGCATTGATAAAATAACTACTATGAATGAATTCCTAAGAATGACTATGAATGAAGTGTCCACTTCTATGATCTGATCATTCAGATTACTGTAACTCTAACACTCCTCTTTGTGCTTTTCATATTGGATGACAGTCCACCTCTTTGCTAAATGTCCAGTCTGATTTTTAAAAGAGCAGCTGTCACGGGAGTGAAGGGTGGACGCGGAAGCCGGACGTAAACGCAAAGTGGTTTAATAGAATTCCAAAAGACAAAACAAAACAAAGACAAAAGCAAACCAAATAACTAAGATACAGACTAGAAAACAAAACTACAACAAACAAGAAACCAAATCAGAAAACAAGACAAGAACTTCAAACACAAAAGCCAGACTAACTACAAACTTACGACAACCGAGAAACCCAATCGGGATACAAAACCAACACGAATCCAAACATACTACAACCATGAAACCAAACATGAATACAAAACACCAAGCAACCACACAGGGGATAACGGGCCATATAAAAGGACAAAGACTAACAGGGAACACCTGGGAAGGGGCGGGGCTACAATCACAGGACAAAAGAGCAGGTGGAGAGACAGAGCCAGTGGCACCATGATCACAAACAGAAAGGGACTGCAATGGGTAAAGACAACAAAGGTGCACATGATCAAAACAGAACATGCACATGGACGGGGAACCAGTGCAGGACAGAGTTTCTTTTCAACAGTAGCTTAACCAGTAAGCATTTTTCGATTTCAATGAGAAGGCCACCAATTGTAATCTACATAATTTACCAACTCAATTAAGTAATTCAGAGTGGTTTGATGTGAAATAATGAAATGGTTAGCCACTTCTGAGCATTTATATGCGGGGTACGTACAAAACCTTGGCCTGGAAAAATGATCGAAAATAATGAATGGTGGAAAGGACATGATATTTCATGGACGTTTATCCAATGTAGTTGAGATAGTTGTTCAGGATATTTAGAACAAATGCAGCAGCCATCTGCCCAGCCCGCTAGCCTTTCTTAGCAGCGACTCCGGGGTGGGGGTGGGGGTTGAGGTTAACCACGCCATTTGATGGTGGATCAAACAGAGTCTCCAGGGAGGATATACTATAGTGTTGTGCCTACACGTCGTACTCTACAGTAACTTCAGTGTTTGTAAATGCTGGGTTTGGTTTAATAGCACAAGAACTTCTCAAAATGTGTTAACGAGTAGTGTGAAACATAGATTGTTGCGTGGAAGAGTGCGTTAGGTTCCCCAGCAATTAACCCGAGCAGAGGGCAGCAGAGTTTTGTTGCGGTCTGTTTATTAGCTGCTTTGGAGAAGCTGTTTACTTGTCAGTGAATACTTTGCTTGAGCTGGTTTACAGATTTCAGGCTGCCTACTATTGTATATACATAAAGTAATCTACAGCCATCCAAATAATTTGTAACTCCAGGGATGTTCCCCAGTCACCCGATCCATGATGTGTGCACACAGGGTGGAATGAAGTTAAAGGCAACCAATGTCATACAACTAGGCACACTGCACACTGCTTCTCAGCGACACTTAGTTTGAAAGCATGTACTGCGGTTTGCTTTCAGAGGAGCAGTCAATGTCCAGCATGTCCTCGTGACACAGATCCTTGGTAAAAACAAAAAGAATGAAAACAGGCTATTGCGTGTTTGGGTGATGCCAGTCCAGTCATTGAAATTTCCCTCAACTAACTACTAAATATTATATCTTACCGAACTAGTCAGCCTGTATGTTAGAGGATTCTTTCCTTTACTGGGCGAGCAGACACAATGGTAGAAGTCACTAACTTAAGATTTAAGAGTTAGACTTCAAGAACAAGGGTGTAGGAGAGTGTTCATCCAATAAGCAATACGGACAAGATCTCGGTTTTTTGGTGGCGTTACCAGAGGAAAACTGTATTTGCTGACTTGGCATTGTTTAATTGTGCTTCAGTGTAAAGTTGTGTTGAAAGGTAAGTGTGAGGGGTTATTGTGAATTCTATGGTGAGTGTTTGGGATGGTTGTTGTTCAGGAGTTCCAGTGAAAGGAACTCTTAAGAAGAATCCCAAACTCCTAGTCCTATCCTCGTCCATGGAAAGAGAGCTGGAAGCCCAAATGTAAATCCAGTTAACCTCTCCTATCCAGTAAATACCTTGACCAATGTTTTTTTTTTATTTTTTGTAAAATGGGGGATTGGGGGTGTCGTATGCATTTATCAATTAATATATTACAGTTGCAAAGACTGTAAATTAATTTAATATTCTATGTGTATGTATTAACTACCATGTATATTATTAATACGTATATGTGTATTAACTACATATTAAATGTTAGTTAGTGGTTAGGTACTTTTTTTTTTGCATAGGCTTAAGTTATACACTATATAATATTCATCTTGCTAATCGAGCACAGTCTAGAAGTGTGTTTTTACTACATTATAGTAACAGTAAATATGAAGGAGCCATTTTAGTGCTAGCTATCCCATTACATTTATCCCTGATAATTTACATGAAGTCTAATTTTTGTTATTAATAAAATACATCGTGGCTAGACATAGATCGGGAAGTCCTCTCCACACATATCAGAGTGTAATTTAAATCAATGCTTTTGCCTTCAAACATGGTCATCATTTTATTAACAATTACACGACCCTATAATTAATATTATCCTTCGTCAGACTACTTTTGGGTGGTACCCTTTCACGCTACAAACAATTTACTTTTGCACTCACAAATTTCAAGATCTATATGCAAAGTTCATACACACACATCATGGAAAATCATAGCCAGGAAACCTCAATGTGGACACATGTACCAGTTTTGGCTCTCTAACACCACATTGCTTTCAAACTTTATGGTATGCTCCATGACTTACAACCTGCGGGGCTAATGGTGTAGCCCAGCAAGGAGACGGACCCCAGGTTGACAAAAAGATGGTTTTCCAATAACTGAGAGAGGACTTTACGAACGAAAGTAGCATTCATGCTACAGCTTTTGAACCGTGCAGAAAAAGAAAAAAAACTTTTGACATTGCTAAAAAAAAAAATCTCCAGTATGTTCCATTCAGCAAACGAATAATAAACTCTAATAAACATAAATAAACATACTAACTAAACAAATGACACAGATCACGTTTTGCATTCATCACCATGTAGATGATTCATATTTTTAATGCTGAAGCAAAAAGCACAGACTGAAATAAATCCAGAACAATCTTTCACCAGTTTCTAGAATACAGTGTTCTCTCATGCCTCGACATGTACTGCACAGACATTCAGTACTAGCTGCATTCCCTGCATCATAACTGTAAACAATCACAATTTATTAAGAGAAAGTGGATTACATTAATAACCATAAACATCCAGTAACCATACAATACCCACACAGATGAAGGCATGAAGGAATGGGCACTGCTCTGGTGTAAAGAAGAAGAAGACTAATAGAACAAAGAGACGTTTTTGCTTTCAAGCACAGAATCAATTCTCTGGTTCACGGTTTACAGCGTGCAGCCTTTTGGTTTGGCGCATTGTTTGTCTGAGTGTGAAAGTGTACAGGCAGACATCTGTTTTTAATTCTTCCACAACCAACAACCACATACAGAGTGTCATGAGTCACTTTCTGTACCTTGCAACCACTTTTAACTTGTTTACTTTCAACCATTAGAACAGGGAACTTCTGCTCACTGATGCACAGGTTTATATTATTATTATTATTATTATTATTATTATTATTATTGTTATTATATTCGAAGCCTTTACCATTACAGATGCTTTCAACAGTCGGTAATTTTGTTTTTGCATGTTCTGTATAAGAATATTCAAAGAAGGTCTGCAAATCCACTCTTCCACAGAGATCGTGTTTTTGTAGGTGTTCCTCAAATATGTCATTTAGGTCTTTTAGAAGGGTACTTTTTTTCAAAGTCACTGATAAAATGTGCTTGTTTGAGAAATCATTGTAGCCATTTTGGTTGTAATCTCTATCACAGCGTATGCCAGAGCTGGGAGTCAGTGCCAGGAGGAACATCAGAAGAACAGAAAGCTTCATCCTGAAAGACAGAGAGAGAGAGAGAGAGAGAGAGAGAGAGAGAGAGAGAGAGAGAGAGAGAGAGAGAGAGAGAGAGAAAGAGAGAGACAGAGAGAGAGAGAGACAGAGAGAGAGAGAGACAGAGAGAGAGAGAGAGAGAGAGAGAGACAGAGAGAGAGAGAGAGAGAGAGAAGAGAAGGAGCTGGCAGAGAGAGAGAGAAAGAGGAGATAGAGAGAGAGAGATAGCGAAACGAGTGAGGAGAGCAAGTACAGAGAGACGGAGAGAGAGACAAGAAGAGAGAGAGAGACCCGAGAGAGAGAGAACACTCATAGATGAGAAAGAAGAGAGAAGAGTGGGTTTTGTTTGGAATTTTATTTCAATTTAGTTCATAGAAATTACTGAAGAAATTGTGTATGTAATAATGGCTAAATGATCTGTAGCTATGGACGGCTGTGCTTAACAAAGGTGCATGTAGCTGTACAGTGTATGTAGGAGAGCATGTGGTGTCCCTTTAAGTCGGCCCCGTCCCTACTTATTATAAAAGCAAAAAGATGAAAATACAGTGTAATCATTTACCTACTGTTAATTCTATACCGTTTGAAGGTGATAGAGTTAAGTTCTAAGCCAGACAGTCAGGCACCAGACACACCCACTACTGTAGTTTTAATTATTGTAATAATTTTCCAGCTGGAGATTCTGCATTGTAGCTGTTGGGGTGACACAAATTTTTTCCATCATACACTTCTGACTAGTACCACACCTCCATAAAATCCTAAACACTTCATCAGTGGAGAGAACAAGACAGCAGCAGCTAGAAGGGGAGATGAATTTGTATGTGACGCCCTTATGCCTCCATTAATTTTAAATGATCCAAAACAATTGTCTGTAACATATATTCTCATACTGCACTGGAGAAGGAGCCTGACTGTGTTTCGTTATACTGTACAACCCGGTATTGGTATAATGGCAATAAAGTTGAATTGAATTAAATTGAATTAAAGGAGCAGTGTGTGACCTCTAGTGTCCTGATTTTGTTTAGCTTCCTCATGTTTTTGCATCTTTGATGGTGAAGATTCAAAACCCATACATGTTTTTGCGGGTTTTTTGTGCTAAATATGAATTATCGTGTATGGGATTCTCATTTTGTCAACATCTGGGTTCTCAAACTTCCTCACATAGTCCTCCACAACACAGAACCTGTTTATCCAGCACAATGTTTTCCCCCTACCTTCCCTTCCCCCCTCCCCCCCCCACTCCCCTTCCTTCCACTCCCCCCCCCCCAATTTAATTCGTACTCTCGGGCCCAGTTTCTAATTTCTATTCCTACTAAACTACCCCCGCATGCTCATATCATTAGTACAGCATAGCAGCTTTAATTATGTTTTTAATGTTAAATCAGCTCAGGCTTAATATCACTACTTTCCCTCTTGCCCTGGTTTCACTAATATTAGTATTAATTAAACTTTATTATTGTTTATTATTAAATTATAAATTATTATTGTGTGATGATGTAGAGCTACATAAAAAGCATTTAACATAAAAGCATTGCAGGTCTATATTGTAGGATCCATGTTAGTAATAACCACACACTAATGGGAACATAGTTTTGTGCACATATATTCAATTTCTGTTAACATACTCCTCAAAATCGAGTATACATTGCTCCTTTAAATTACATTCCCATGATTTCTGTGTCCACCCCTACTGTCCCCAACATCTGTAAGACTTCTCTATACTAAGATATATATCTGTAGTTCTTTAGGTTAGTCCTATATGGTCTGTGAGTTATTTTTAGTACAACTTTAAAAAATATATTTAATGACGTTTACCTGGTTAGATGCTTGGAATGCAGTGCTGGGGTTGAGAGGAGTCTTGTGCTGGACTGTTGAGTAGGTTTGCTCAGTTGAGTATTGTTGCACCCAAGAAGAGTCAGTAACTGCACACTGCCCTGCACAGTGCAAGTGAGAAAGACAGAATGTGTGTGTGTGTGTGTGTGTGTGTGTGTGTGTGTGTGTGTGTGTGTGTGTGTGTGTGAGTGAGAGAAAGAGAGTGAGAAAGAGAGAAGAACAGAATAAGGGATCAGATAGACCTCCTTACACAGGTCATTGTTCCTCTTTCCCTTCATCTCTGAATGATATATAGTCAAAGCCAAACTTTTTATAAACCAAAAGCCAAAGCAAAGAGGACTTACCAGTTGAACAAGAAGCACTGAAACGAGGCTGAGAGAGGTCTTAAATACAGTCTACTTTAACATTCTCACTGAATATGCCTTGCATATTTACATAGTGATAATAGCATAATTAACATATTACATGGAAACATATCCATATTC